>CAWUFW010026085.1:0-37075 GCA_963921515.1 Calotriton arnoldi | reverse complement strand
TGTCTCTAAGTGTATCCAGGCGCCCCCCAGCGTGTGTGACCCCTCATCTACCCCGGTGTTCAGTCGGGCCTGACCCTTCTTGCTGCCCACTCCTTCATACCAACTACTTAGGACCCCACCGTTGGCTCTAAATATATCCAGGTGCCCAGCCCCCTAATATGCGTGACCCCTCATCTACCCCGGTGTCTAGTCAGGCCTGACGCCTTCTCGCGGCCCCCTCCATCATACCTCCTACTCTGGATCTCACCATTGTCCTTAAGTGTATCCAGGTGCCCAGCCCCCCAATGTGCTTGACCCCTAATCTACCCCAGTGTCTAGTCGGGCCTGAGACTTCTCGCGGCCCACTTCCTCATACCTCCTACTTTGGACCCCACCGTTGTCTCTAAGTGTATCCGGGCGCCCAGCCCCCCAATGTGCGTGACCCCTCATATACCCCGGTGTCTAGTCGGGCCTGACCCATCTCCCTACCCACTCCATCATACCTCCTACTTTGGACCTCACCATTGTCCTTAAGTGTATCCAGGTGCCCAGCCCCCTCAATGTGCGTGACCCCTCATCTACCCTTGTGTCTAGTCGGGGTGACCCTTCTCGCTGCCCACTCCATCATACCCCCTACTTTGGACTCCACCATTGTCTGTAAGTGTATCCGGACGCCCAGGCTCTCCAATGTGCGTAACCCCTCATCTACCCCGGTGTCTAGTAGGGCCTGAGCCTTCTCGCTGCCCACTCAATCATACCCCCTACTTTGGACCCCACCATTGTCTCTAAGTGTATCCAGGCGCCCCCGCCCGATGTGCATGACCCCTCATCTACCCCGATGTCTAGTCGGGCCTGACCCTTCTCACTGCCCACTCCTTCATACCAACTACTTTGGACCCCACCATTGTCTCTAAGTGTATCCAGGCGCTGAGGCCCCCAATGTGCATGACCCCTCATCTACACCGGTGTCTAGTCGGGCCTGAGCCTTCTCGCGGCCCATTCCATCATACCCCCTACTTTGGACCTCACCATTGTCCCTAAGTATATCCGGGTGCCCCAGCCCCCCAATGTGCTTGACCCCTCATCTACCCCAGTGTCTAGTCGGGTCTGAGCCTTCTCATGGACCACTCCATCAAACCTCATTCTTTGGACCTCACCATTGTCCCTAAGTGTATCCAGGTGCCCAGCCACCCCAATGTGCGTGACCCCTCATCTACCCCGGTGTCTAGTCGGGCCTGAGCCTTCTCGCTGCCCACTCATTCATACCTCCTACTTTGGACCTTACCATTGTCCCTAAGTGTATCCGGGCGCCCAGCCCCCCAATGTGCGTGACCCCTCATCTACCCTGGTGTCTAGTCGGGCCTGACCCATCTCACTGCCCACTCCTTCATACCCCCTACTTTGGACCTCACCATTGTCTCTAAGTGTATCCGGGTGCCCCCCCCAATGGAGTCGATTCTTTCCACATATGGGGACTTGGGAAATGATGTAAATATACTATTTTGGAACATTAGGGGCCTTGTAAGCATATCAGATTGTGAAGAATGGGGACACTACATACATATTTATGACTTGTTTTTTTCCAGGAGGCTTGGGCCACTGAGGTCATTAATGTGGATGGATGTTATTCCCACTCGATCCCGGCAGGGCAGAGGCGGGTATAACTTTGTGGTTGAAAGTCACCCTGGATCACCCCAGCGCCTCATCCCTGGTGGTCCAGTGGACCTCTGTCTCCATTCTCTCGCTCCGCTTTTTCTCTCGTTTTTCACTCGTTTTTTTCCCTCACTTCTTTCTCCCCCTTCACTCTCCTTCTGGGTCTTCCTTCATTTTCTGTTGTTTTCGCCTCATTTCAAGCTCCCCTCTTCACTCTCCTTCTGTGTCTTTCCTCCGTTTTTCACTCGTTTTTACCCCATCTCAATCTCCCCCTTTCACTCTCCTTCTGTGTCTTCCTCCACTCTTTCTTGCACTTTTGCTGCCTTATTTGCACTTTTCTCTCTCTTTTTGCCTTTTTTCCTTTTGCCTGTCTCAGCCCGTTTTTCCCGATGCTGCTGCCCCCGCGGCCCCTCACCCCACCCCAGCACGACTGGCCCAATCCAGCTCCCCTCCCCGCTCCCGCCTCCCAGCTGTCCAGCCCTCCCCGACCCCTACTTAATGGCGGTCGCTGCGGGCACCGGCGAGCAAGACCACTGATCCATTGTCAGTGAAATTGCTCTCCCTCCCTCACAGCTCCACCATTAAGTGAGGCCTTCCCCCGAGCCCCTGAACTCTCGAGTGTTGGTGTTCGAGGCCCTCCTCCACCCGCAGGTTTCACCTGCGCCTCATCCCTGGTGGTCCAGTGGACCTCTGTCTCCAACCTCTCGCTCCGCTTTTTCTCTCCTTTTTCCCTCGTTTTTTTCCCTCACTTCTGTCTCCCCCTTCACTCTCCTTCTGGGTCTTCCTCCATTTTCTGTCGTTTTCCCCTCATTTCAAGCTCCCCCCTTCACTCTCCTTCTGTGTCTTTCCTCCGTTTTTCACTCGTTTTACCCCATCTCAATCTCCCCCTTTCACTCTCCTTCTGTGTCCTCTGTGTCTTCCTCCACTCTTTCTTGCACTTTTGCTGCCTTATTTGCACTTTTCTCTCTCTTTTTGCCTTTTTTCCTTTTGCCTGTCTCAGCCCGTTTTTCCCGCCGCTGCTGCCCCCGCGGCCCCTCCCCCCCAGCATGACCAGTGCGACCGGCCCAATACAGCTCCCCTCCCCGCTCCCGCCTCCCAGCTGTCCAGCCCTCCCTGACCCCTACTTAATGGCGGCCGCAGTGCGGCCGCGCAGCATCTGCGCCCGTCTGCACCTGGACCGCGCCCAGCGCCAGACCCCCTGGCCCCCGCGAGCGCCACGACACCCGATGCCGCTATGATTACAACACCCTCCATGCACTCAACGCTGGCCGACCCTCCACCTGCTTCCAGGCCAACCCGAAGCTCACCCACGGACCCTTCACCTGTCGAAACTGCAGCTACACCAGCCAGCGCACACCAGCACATCCTGCCCATCCCTCCAAAGCAGGCCACAACAGTCTCAGATGCATACTACTCAACACCCGCTCAGTCCACAAGCACGCCGTCGAACTCTGAGACCTTTTCGATTCATCCTCCCCGGACTTCGCCTTCCTGACGGAGACTTGGATGAATGCCTCCTCGGCGCCCGAAATAGCCATAGCCATCCCGGACGGCTACAAGATCACCCGCAGGGACCGAATCAACAAACCAGGAGGAGGAATCGCCATCGTCCACAGGAACACCATCAGAATTTCAACCAACGTCGAAGACTCCCTCAGCATTGCCAAACACCTACACTTCCAGATCCACGTCGACCACAACACCACCCTCAGAGGAACCCTTGTCTACAGACCCCTGGGACCCCGACCACAGTTCAGCGACTCCATCACCGACCTCATCAACACGCACACCCTCGCCTCCACAGACTACATCCTCCTCGGAGACCTGAACTTCCACCTCGAGAACTCCAACGACAGCAACTCCACAACCCTGGTCGACAACCTAGCCAACCTCGGACTCAAACAGCTCGTCATGATACCCACCCACTCCGCCCTACACGCGCTCGACCCCGTCTTCTCCGCCAGCAACCACGTCACCTTCAGCCACACCACCGAACTCCACTGGACCGACCACCACTGCATCCACTTCTCCTTCGAGAAACACACCACACACATCCAACCGCAACGAATCCCACACCGCAGCTGGAACAAGGTCACCGAAGACCAGCTCCTCACCACCCTCGCCCGGGACCCTCCATCCGAGCCCTCTGACACCAACGCAGCAGCCCACAACTTCAGACAATGGATCGACGACTGCGCCAACACCCTTGCCCCGATCAGGAAACCCTCTAACAGGCGCACCAACACGAGAGCCATCTGGTTCAACGCCGACCTCCAGACTTCCAAACAAACCTGCCGAAGAATCGAGAAGCAGTGGCGCCAAGACCAGACACCAGACAACCACGCAGCCCTCAAGAACGCCAGACGCAAGCACCACCAACTCATCCAATCCGCCAAAAGGACCTCCTTCAAGGAACGCATCGACAACAACGCACACAACAGCAAAAAGCTCTTCAGCATCGTGAAAGAACTCGCCTCCCCCAGCTCCAGCACGAATGACATCCCATCGCAAGAACTCTGCGACTCCCTGGCCACCTTCTTCCACCGCAAGATCGCAGACATCCACAACAGTTTCGACACCCAGACACCGACGACAGACGCCGATACCCCCGACTCAACACCTCCTGCTCTCCTGGAACTACGTCAACGATGAAGACCCCATCAAAACCATGAAAACCATCCACTCCGGCTCCCCTACCGACCCCTGCCCCCACCACATCTTCAAAAAGCAAGCTCCATCATCGCACCCCAACTCCGAAAGATCATCTACAGCTCCTTCAAGACAGCCACCTTTCCGGAGAGCTGGAAACACTCAGAGATCAACACCCTTCTCAAGAAACCCAAGGCGGACCCAAAGGACCTCAAGAACTTTCAACCCATCTCCCTACTCCCATTCCCGGCGAAAGTCATTGAGAAGACCGCCAACAGACAAGTAACCCACTTCCTGGAGGAGAACATCATCCTGGACTCCTCCCAATCCGGCTTCCGCAGCAATCGCAGCACAGAAACCGCCCTCACCGCCGCCACCGACGACATCAGGACCCTGCTGGACAATGGCGAAACCTCAGCCCTCATCCTCCTGGACCTCTTGGCTGCCTTCGACACCCTCTGCCACCACACCCTACGCACACGCCTCCACGACGAAGGGATCCGCGACAAAACCCTGAACTGGATCACCTCCTTCCTCACCGGCAGAACCCAGAGAGTCCGTCTCCCCCCCATTCAGATCCGAAGCCACCACGATCACCTGCGGCGTACCCCAAGGATCATCCCTCAGCCCGACCCTTTTCAACATCTACATGGCACCGCTCGCCAACATCATCTGAGCGCACCACCTCAACATCATCTCGTACGCCGACGACACCCAGCTGATCCTCTTCCTCACCAAGGACCCGGCCACCGCCAAAGCCAACCTCCACGAGGGAATGAAGGCCGTCGCAGAATGGATGAAGACCAGCCGTCTGAAACTGAACTCTGACAAGACGGAGGTCCTCATCCTCGGCTCCACCCCTCCGCATGGGACGACTCCTGGTGGCCGGCCACGTTGGGAGCTGCTCGACACCCACCAACCACGCACGCAAATTGGGTTTCATCCTGGACTCAACGCTCTCCATGACCCAGCAAGTCAACGCTGTCTCCTCCTCCTGCTTCAACACCCTCTGCATGCTCTTCAAGATCTACAGATGGATCCCCACCGGAACCAGAAGGACTGTCACCCAAGCCCTCGTCAGCAGCAGGCTGGACTACGGCAACGCCCTCTGCACGGAAACCACGGCCAAACTCCAGAAAAGACTCCAACCCATATAAAACGCCTCCGCACGCCTCATCCTCTGAACCCCTCACCACAGCCACATCACCGCCCACCTGAGAGACCTGCACTGGCTCCCGGTCAACAAGAGGATCACCTTCAAGCTCCTCACCCACTCCCACAAAGCACTCCACAACGAAAGGAGCAGCATACCTCAACGAACAACTCACCTTCTACACCCTGAACCACCAGCTTCGCTCCGCTGACCTCGCCCTCGCCACCATCCGCCGAACGACCACCGGCGGCAGATCATTCTCCCACCTTGCTGCCAAGACATGGAACACCCTCCCCATCCACCTGCAACAGACCCAGGACCTGCTGACATTCAGGAGACTTCTCAAGACCTGGCTGTTCGATCAGTAGCTGCTTCATCCCCCCCCCCAGCGCTTTGAGACCCTCACGGGTGATTAGCACGCTCTATAAATGTTTTGATTGATTGATTGATTATCCCAACCCCCACAGATAGCCTCCTACTTCAAGATTTTTTTTATCCTTGTGGCCTAATAGCAGGAGTATTGTTTTAATTAATTTTTACAGTGGCTACTTTGACGTAGGCCACATTGCTAACCTAAACAAATTGTCAGATTTTATTCCAGGCCTGGAGGGCCAGTACGCCCCTTTGCACAATGGTTTTTATATTATATTAGGTGTACATTTTAATGTTAAATTGGGGCCTAGCCTGATGGAAAATGTCCAACCCATGTTTGAATGTTTTCGTTTTGGGTGTGACAGGCGACCCAGGGTGAAGGGGGGTCAGGCTCTTTATCAGCTTACCAAAATTTTCAATCTCTATAATATCCAGGAACGTCAAGATCCACATTATACGACTAAAGTTACCTTCGTGAGGGGGAGAGATCCTCAGTGATAGAAGGCTGTTCTTCTTCTATAATGAGACACCCAAATGGATACATATTTACTGTTATCATTATTACTTTTTATAAGACCACCAGAGGAAAAAGTCATGCAATGGAGCCAACGGTGAAAAGAGCAAAGAAAAGGGGAAAAACCCACAAAACCCAGTGTCCTTCAAAGCCTCACTGGAAGACTTCTATTGTCCATCCCTCGGTGGTGCTATTGAGCCCTTTGCAGTGGAGCTGCGCAGTTGCAGCCTTTCCTGAAAATGTTCATGTCTCTCAGGATAGGGCACCCTCCCTCCTGGGAAGACACCCTCAACTTATCCTGTTCAGTGTCTCGAACAGTGCACCAATCTACCTGTCCCTAATTCATCGTTGGTACCACGGTCAGGGTACGTTTGCCCTATTCTTCAGCAATACAGTCCATCCCTACTAATCTGACTTTTCCTTTGGTGCACTGTTCCTTCTGCGAGGGCACAAATTGTACCTCAACACTCCAGGCACAGAGGGGTCAGGGAAAAAGGGGCAGAGGCTTAAACACAGACGAACCAACAGGCTGGGACTCAAGCACAGGTGGACCAACAGGCTGGGGCTCCTGGATGGCCTTCATTTCAGGTGGCACCGCCTCATTCAGCACCACGTGGCTTTCTTCCTCAGTTGGTGCCCATGTGAGGCAGGCGTCAGAAAAGGGAATAAAACGCAGCACCTGCTCCATCTCAGTGTCGCCAATCCCATCCAGGCACCACTGGTCGTAAGGTAACGGCAGGGGTACCCGCTTGCAATGGGTACTGTGAATCCAATTCTTCTGGCCGTCTACCTTCATCGTATTTCTGGTGGCGAGGAGGACCTCCCCGGGCCGTATCTCGTGGCCCGGGCCCTCTGGATTTTGCTGCAGAGTTTTGGAGATCTGTTGGTGAATAGAACGCAAATTTTTAGTCAATTCATAGCGGTAGTCCACAAGCAGGGGGTACTCTATATCTGAAAAAACGGCGAGGTCGCGGGACGCCCCAAACATTTGCCGGGTGGCTGAACACGACCTCATATGGTGACAGACCTGTTCTAGAGTGGGCTGTGGCTTTAGTGGACAATAGTGCTAGGGGTAAAGCATCTGGCCACTGCAATCCTGTGCTCTCTTTAATCTTTGCCATTTTCAGTTTGAGAATACCATTGTACTTCTCAACCAAACCTGCCGATTGGGGATGATTTGCTGCATGAAACCTTTGCCTGATGTGCAACCCGTCGCACACCAGCTGAATAACCTTTGCGTTGAAATGACTTCCATTGTCACTCCAAATCAAACGGGGCAAACAAAAATGCGGAAAGAACTCTTTCAAGAGTACCTTTGCCGTCGCCATGGCTGTATTCTCTTTAGTGGGGTAAGCCTCAATCCACTTACTAAATGCACAGACAACCACTAGTACATATTTCAAGTTATTAACTCGTTCCATTTCGATGTAGTCCATCTGGATGACCTCGAAAGGGAAGAAAGGTGGTGCAAAACTGCCCACAGGGGTAGGGGTACCCTTTTCTGGGTTGTGCATCAGGCAGACCATACAGTACTTCACCAGGTGGGCAGCAGCTCTGGGGATATTGTCGTTCCACCATACAGGGTCTAATAGCTTACAAATCCCCTTCGCACTAATGTGGGCTGGCCTGTGCGCCATAGTTTCCACAGGAAGGACATATGCATGTGGTAGCATCCATCTCCTCTTCCCTGATTTGTCCACCCAACACCCCTCCTCATCCAAATCAGCCGTGCTTTCCTGCCAAATTGCCAACTCCTCAATCGATGCCTCACTTTGAATTTCCTTGACATTCTCCAGTGTATTTTCAAACATTGCACACTCTGGTACCCACCTTGCGGGACCCGCCATAAACATTCTTTTCATCTTAACTCGGGCAGTCTCCTTAGCTGTCTGATCTGCAAACGCATTTCCCCTCCCTATATCATCAGTAATCGCCTTGTGAGCACTGCACTTCACTATTGCTAACTTCTTGGGGCGTGCCAGGGCTGACAAAAGTCTGTGTATTAGTGGGCCATTTTGTATTCTCATTTCATGGGAAGTCAGGAACCCCTCTCCGGCCAGAGCCGCCTGAATTTATGAGCCACCCCAAACGCATACTGGCTGTCAGTATATATATTGACAACCAGTCCCTCGCTCAACTCACATGCTCAAAGGAGGGCTACTAACTCTGCAGCTTGGGCCGATTGATGGGGAACTCGTGATGTCTCGACTACTGTGTGTAGAGTGGTGATGGCATACGCCGCAGTTGTTGTGCCATCCGGTAATTTGAAACAAGAGCCATCGACATATAGTTCCCCTTGGGGTTCAGATAGGGGGAACATCAGTGAGGTCTACCCATCCCATCGTCTTTTCTTCAGTGCGAAAAACACAATAGTGCACGTCTATTTCCTCACTTTCCGAAGGGAAGGGTAGTAACGTGGCTGGGTTCAGGGTGGCACATCGTTTGATGGAGACGTGTGTGCAAATAGGGTCAGTTCATAGCCAGTCAGACGTGCACTGGTGAGGTGCTGCGTCTTTGTTCTGTTCAAAAGTGTGTCCACAGCATGCGGTACCATGACTGTGAGATCAGTGTCAAGTACGAGCCCTGCCGATTGTTGGATAAAGACAGCCACGGCCGCTCTTAGACAGCTCTGGAGAGCTCTGGCGACGGGGTCAAGCAGAGCAGAAAAGTATGCACACGGCATTTGCTTACCTCCAAAACCTTGTGTTAAGACAGAGAGCGCGCAGCCAGCCGTCTCGTGTACATACAGCACAAATGGCTTCTGATAGTCTGGAATGCCAAGCACAGGTGCAGAGCAAAGCGCTATTTTTAGTTGCTCAAAAGCATGCTGACATTCATGCGTCCAAGGCAAGGGTTCATGCACATCTTTAGTTGTTAAATGGAGTGGTGGCTTCGTTAGTAGGGAGAAGGTAGGTATCCAGTGACAACAATACGAGGTGATGCCTATAAAGCGCGCACATCCCTTTGTGTCTTAGGGATGGGCATGTTAGTAATGGCACTAATGCGCTCGGGTGTTAGTCTCCTTCCCTCCTTCAACAGTAGGTGACCTAAATAGGTGACCTCCTGTCGACAATATTGAAATTTTGAGAGGGACACCTTATGTCCGTGGTAGGCCAAATGTAACAATAATTTAACCTTTGCATCTTTGCAACCGTCTTCAGTGTCAGAAGCGATCAAGAGATCATCCACATACTGCAACAATACGTTACCTTTGGGAAGGACGAGAGAATCCAATTGACTTTTCAGAGCTTGACTATAGATGCTGGGCCTTTCAGTATAGCCCTGAGGAGCCCGACAGAATGTAAAACGTCTACCGGCAAGGGCGAACCCAAACAGATACCTACTGTCTGGGTGTATTGGGATGCTAAAGAATGCGTTCTTCAAATCAATGACAGAAAAGTATTTGGCAATTTGGCAGAGGAAGGAATTGTGGTCAGAAGAGCAGTGAAGTCGGGGACAGATGGGAACTGTGGGATCACTATTTTATTCACCTCACTCAGGTCAATCACAAACCGATAGACATCGGAGTTGTCATCTGAGGAACCCAATGGTGCCCTCTTAAGGATGGGAAGAATAGGGCTAGTACACACATTCGCAGTCGTTTCCTCAACAACCCCTGATGCAATCAGGTCCTGTATAATCTGTAAGAGCGCCTGCTCCCCTGCCCGCGGTATTTTGTACTAGGAAATATGTGGCAAAACAGTGTTGTCCTTAACCCTGATGAAGACTGGGGCTATCTGCAACAGCCATACGTCCGTATCACCCGTAGTCCATAATGTTGTTGGCACATCCTTAAACTCAGCAGGAAGGGGCTCATCCTTTGACAAACATTGCTTTGCACTCACTACACTGGGTCCTGTGGTCATATAGACACCGTCCGGGGAGCACAACATAGTCGCATGTAACTTCTTCAACAAGTCCAGACCCATTACATTTTCTCCACAATTCGATGTCAGTAAAAATGGTGAATCTACAGTAAAGGGACCAATAGTCAGGGCAAGTGGCTCGGAGATGGGGCTCACAACCGGTATACCTGAAAAGCCTACCGGAACATTATTTTGGCCAGACAGGGCTGCCCCGGGGACCAGTGAATGAGAAACAGAGCTATTCATTGTGCCTGTGTCCACCAAAACTTTCTTTGCTGAGCCCTGCAGATCAGCAGTGACATAAGGTCCCCGCTGATCCACAGGGATCGGAACTGATCCCTCACCCGGGAAACATCCTTTACAACACATGCATTACATCGCATGCCATTACATCGCAGGTTTTACAACGCAAGTCGTTACAACGACTTGCGCTGGATGGCGCTCTAGGACAAGGAATAGTATAATTTAGTATCCAAAACCTTCCCTACTGTACGTAGGCTAGAGTTGGAATAGTAAATTATACTACTCCTAAGTCCAGCGCCCTCCAACGCAAGTCGTTGTAACGACTTGCGTTGTAAAACCTGCGATGTGATGGCATGTGATGTAAATGCATGCGTTGTAACATCACATATTCCCCTCACCCTGCCCCTGGCTGCCCTAGCCATGAATAAGTCCTGTTACTTCATTCAAATCAAAGTCGTTATGGTAGTGCTGACGGCCCCTTGGATCATCAAAATAGTTCTGGCCATGTTGACCCGGCTGTCCTTCACTTCCCTGACCTTCATCATGGCTGCTCGTCCCATGACCCCGTTCTCTTGAACCTCGTCCTCTGGGAACCCCAACCTTTTACAACAACGTCGGGCACTCGCTGCGCCAGTGCCCCTCCTCCTTGCAATATGCACACTGGTTCGGCCCCACCGGCGTGGTGTTCCTGCTAGTGCGAGGCAGCTGTCGGGCCGCACAGATGCCTCACTCCCTGCCATTTCCCCAGGACACCTGCTGCATCAACACTTTCGTCTTCAGCTCCTTATCTTTCTTCTCTACCTTCTCCTTCTCTTCTTTCTCTCTATGCTCATAGTATTGTGCCATACTTAATATTACCGATGGGGAGGAGGTAGTCCAAGTACTCTCTGAAACCTGCAACCGAGTCGCAATCTCGGCAAGCAGATTCGTAATGAACCTGTTAAACAATCGAACACCTCCCTCCAGCGATAAATCCTGTCCACTAAAATCCAGAAACACCCCTTGAAACCTTCTAAAGAAATCGGACACACTTTCGTCTTTCTTCTGGCAACATGCTGTTAACTTGTCCCAATCCACCGTTCTCGGCGGAATCAAGGAGTGCATGTATGAGATGATCCGACCCGGCAAAGCCAGTATCTCAGCCCTAGGCTTCTCACCGGGCTTCCTTTCTTTATCCCACCTCCTGATCTCATCTCAAGTACCACCTAACTCCACTACGTGGTCCTGCGTGTGCACCTGCCGCCAGATATCAACTGGTACCAACTAACCAAAAAACCTCTCAATGTCTGCCAATGTCATCACCATCGACGACGCAGCCTCTGTCAACTCTTTATAATAAGCAGTCGGATTTTTCCTAGGGTCAGGCAACTGGGTCTTGAGGGACAAAACCTCACTCCTTTTCTAAGGAGTGAAAATCCACTGTTCTTGGAAACAAGCCTCTACTCTCTGTCTAATGACAGCATCTTGCTGATTACGCAGCTCCGGTATCTCTGGGTGAAAAATAGGATGCACTTCCCTCATTGGGAACAGAGACACTGTAGTTGGACTTTTCTGGTGTAACCTACCTCTATTTCCAATCAAGAGTGTAAGATTACTAAAAACGTCATTAGGGGCCATGCCAGCAGCATACACGCAGTCTCAAATATCATAAATAATTTGGGGAGCAACACAGTTAAAGCACTGTTCCCACAATCCAATCAGCTTGGCCGACATATGCTTTAGGGCATGCTGCTGTACAAACGGCTCGTACTCCTTTAGGACACTCCACACATCCTCCACACTGTAAATCAGACTCCGGGCCCACTGGGAAGCCTGGTCGGCTACCATCTTTTTCTCTGTATCTTCCACATCAGACCGAATCAATCAATCAATCAAGCATTTGTATAGCGCGCTACTCACCCGGAGGGTCTCAAGGCGCTAGGGGGAGGGGGGTCCGCTACTGTTCGAACAGCCAGGTCTTGAGTTGCTTCCTGAAGGAGAGGTGGTCTTGGGTCAGGCGGAGGTGAATGGGTAGGGAGTTCCACGTCTTGGCAGCCAGGTAGGAGAAGGATCTTCCTCCCGTTGTGGCTCTTCGGATGCGGGGACGGCGGCGAGGGCGTGGTTGGTCGATCGTAGCTGGCGGGTGGGAGTGTAGAAGGTCAGACGGTCGTTGAGGTATCTGGGGCCTTGGTTGTGGAGAGCTTTGTGTGCGTGGGTGAGGAGTCGGAACGTGATTCTCTTGCTGACGGGGAGCCAGTGCAGGTCTCTCAGGTGTCCGGCGATGTGGCTGTGTCGGGGGATGTCCAGGATGAGTCGAGCTGAGGCGTTCTGGATGCGTTGGAGTCTTTTCTGAAGTTTGGCTGTGGTTCCGGCGTAGAGGAGTTGCCGTAGTCCAGTCGGCTGGTGACGAGGGCCTGGGTGACCGTCTTCCTGGTTTCGGTGGGGATCCACCGGAAGATCTTCCGCAGCATGCGTAGGATGTTGAAGCAAGACGAGGAGACGGCGTTGACTTGTCTGGTCATTGAGAGGGAGGAGTCCAGGATGAAGCCCAGGTTGCGTGCGTGGTGCGTTGGTTTGGGTGCGTTGCCCAGGGCAGGGGGCCACCAGGAGTCGTCCCAGGTGGAGGGTGATGATCCTAGGATGAGGACTTCCGTCTTATCTGAGTTCAGTTTCAGGCGGCTGTTCCTCATCCACTCGGCTACGTCCTTCATACCTTCATGTAGGTTGGTTTTGGCGGTTGTGGGGTCGTTGGTGAGGGAGAGGATCAGCTGGGTGTCGTTGGCGTAGGAGATGATGTTGAGGTTGTGTTGGCGTGCGATGGCTGCGAGGGGGCTCATGTAGACGTTGAAGAGGGTGGGGCTGAGTGATGATCCTTGTGGTACGCCGCAGATGACTTCGGTGGCCTCGGAACTGAACGGGGGAGGCGGACTCTCTGGGTTCTTCCGGCGAGGAAGGAGATGATCCACTCCAGTGCCTTCTCTTGGATTCCGGCGTTGTTCAGGCGTTGCACTAGGGTGCGGTGGCAGACTGTGTCGAACGCTGCGGAGAGGTCCAGGAGGATGAGGGCCGCTGTTTCCCCGTTGTCGAGCAGGGCTCGGATGTCGTCGGTGGCTGCGATGAGGGCGGTCTCGGTGCTGTGGTTGGCCCGGAAGCCGGACTGCGAGTGGTCGAGGGATCCATTCGTCTCGAAGGCGGCCAGTTGTCTGTTGACGGTCTTCTCGATGACTTTGGCAGGAAAAGGAAGGAGCGAGATGGGGCGGTAGTTTTTGAGGTCGGTGGGGTCCGCTGACGGTTTCTTCAGTAGGGCGCAGAGTTCGGCGTGCTTCCAGCTCTCTGGGAAGGTGGCGGTGTCGAAGGAGGTGTTGATGATGTCCCGGAGGTGGGGTGCGATGACGGCGTCGGCCTTGTTGAAGATGTGGTGAGGGCAGGGGTCGGTTGGTGATCCGGAGTGGATGGAGTTCATCGTGCGGATAGTGTCTTCGGTGTTGATCGGGGTCCAGGCTCGGAGGGTGGAGGTGGGGGACGTTGGAACGGTTGTAGGGTACGTCGGCTGTGTGCTGAAACTGTTGTGTATGTCTGCGATCTTGCTGTGGAAGAACGAGGCGAGCGAGTTGCAGAGGTCTTGCGAGGGGGTGATGTCGTTGTTTCCGGCGCTGGGGTTCGAGAGCTCATTGACGATGATGAAGAGTTCCTTGCTGTTGTGGGCGTTGTTGTCCAGTCGTTCCTTGAATGCGGTTTTCTTGGTGGTGTGGATCAGCTGGTGGTGTTTTCGGGTGGCGTGTTTGAGGGTGGTCATGTTGTCTGCAGTCGGGTCTCTGCGCCATGCTTTCTCGAGGGCCCGGCAGTTCTTCTTGGATTTCTTGAGTTTGTCGGTCAACCAGGATGCTTTCTTGTTGCCGGGTCTGATTGGGGGGGTCTTCAATGGGGCGAGGTTGTCAGCGCAGTTGGTGATCCATCTTGTGAGGTTGCTGGCGGCTTGGTTGGGGTTTGTTGAGCTGGCGGGAGGGTTCTGGCTCAGGGATGTGGTGAGTTGGTCGGTGGTGATCTTGTTCCAGCTTCTGCGCGGAAGCTGTTGCGGGTGGTGGTGCGTGGTGGTCCTGCTGAAGCTGAAGTGGACGCAGCTGTGGTCTGTCCAGTGGAGTCCGGTGGTGTGGCTGAAGGAGATGTCCTTGCTGGAGGAGAAGACGGGGTCAAGCGTGTGGCCGGCGTGGTGTGTGGGGGTGGTCACCAGTTGCTTGAGTCCGAGGTTGGCGAGGTTGTCCAGCAGGGTGGTGGTGTTGCGATCGTTGTTGTTCTCTAGGTGGAAGTTGAGGTCCCCAAGGAGGATGTAGTCAGCCGAGGGGAGGGCGTGCGGGCTGATGAGGTCGGCGATGTCTTCGCTGAATTGTGTGCGTGGTCCTGGGGGTCTGTAGATGAGGGTGCCTCTGAGGGTGGTCTTGGGGTCGGTGTGTATCTGGAAGTGCAGGTGTTCGCCGGCTGTGAAGGTGTCGTCGGAGTTGGTCGTAATGCGGATGGTGTTCTTGTGGACGATGGCGATGCCTCCTCCGGTCTGGTTGGCGCGGTCCTTTCGGATGATCTTGTATCCGTCCGGGATGGCGATGGCGATGTCGGGCGCTGAGGAGGCACTTGCCCAACTCTTTCCTTTGCAGCCACCCATTCCCCATCATCCAATCTACGCACAGGTGTTCCAACGCTCAACGAGGCCGGGGAGATGAGGTGTGGGGAGGACACACTCATTGTAGAGGCAGGACTCAGGGACATCAGTGTTTGTGTGGTAGGAGTAAGGGAAGGAGAGGGAGAAGAGGCTAAAGCAAGAGGCGGAGCAGAAGAACCTACAGTCGCCACAGACGTGACAGGTGAAGCCAAAGAGGAGACAGGAGGCCCTCCAGCCAAAGCAATCCAGTCACTAGCAGAAGTATTAGGTGGGGAAACGTGAAGCTGGGTCTGTGGGACAGCTGGGTATACTCTCTGTGGAGCATAAGGAGGCGGGGTCGCATATCCAACAGATCCTCTAGAAAGGGATCGCCTTCTTCTCGAACAACATAGGATTTATCGCATTGCAACCTAAAGTTCTGGTCTGCACACTCTATACCCTTCTCCACTTTCCCACTCTCATACGCTATTGCTTTCTGTGTTATTGTCTGCGTCTTCCCTCTCTGAGCCTCTTTCTCCGCCTTCATCTGTCTTTGCTTAGCTTCTTTCTGCCATACCTGAAGATAATCAAACATCGACTGCCTACTCCATTTTGCAAACAATTTATCCTGCAGAAAATTCTATTTCTGCTCATCAAAGGTACCTGTTAGAGGCCACTGCAGCTCAGCATTGTCCCTCGTATACTTGTGCCATAGTATACTAAATAGAATAGGGCCTAGTCCGTGCTTAACGTACATAACATAGTTCGGGGTGCCTTCCGGACGTGCAGGCTGCTTCTCTTCCAATCGAGCATCAGTAGAGCAGCAACAGCACCCCAAGCAGCACAATTTGCTAAGGCAGGGCATCTTCGAAAACAACGGAAAAATACATTTACTATTCAGTGACTTACCAATATCCCTCCAAGCGTTAGTCCTCGGACCGCATCGAACAACAAAGAACCAAGAGTCAGTCCTCGGACTGTACCAATTCTCCAAGGCAGACTCAACACCACAAGACCCCAATTACTAATCAAACCCCAGGAATTTTCAAAAACAAACCGAAAACACTAAGGTGCCTGGCAGAGTGTCCAGAGACTCCCTGTATCTCAAAAACGGTCTGCAGACCTACTAAGTTCAAACAAGCCAAGAAATGTCCCCTGACCACACCAAAATTTATTCAAGATGGCGCCATTTTTACCAAGAATTAAAACAACTCACCTGGTGTACACAGGTCAAACAACGTTATTCTCCACTGCTGACTCTTCAGACCAAACGGTCAGATCCAAGGGTTTCGCCTTTCAGGACCCCAGCTGAGAGGACCACTGGACGAGGCACCGCCCGATCAGACAGGCGGGGCAGCTGCGAGAACTAAGCTCGGTCTTGTGGGGATCCCTGATCTGCCCGCCCGACCTGATACGGCCCCGTCCCCCACACCCGGTTGCGGGCGAGGATGGGACACCTGATGGGGTCCCTGTTCGGGTGCCAAATGAAGGAAGTGACCCGATCAGGGCTACCCGGGTCACTCACGACCGCCTCTCTGCCTTACAAACAAAGAAGAGTCGATCAGTCAGTAGAGAATACAAACTGAACAATTTTTGACCAGTCTCCTGAGATGACTGCCGAGGGACTGACTCAAACCCCCTTGGTAAAACATAATATGTATTTCCATCACCCAACAGTACCCACCCAAACTGGAATTTTCCAGTCTTGGCATTGAAGAATAAAGAAGGCACTAAGGATGAGCTACCACCTGCAGAACGGGCACATGTTATCACATTCTCAAGGCCATCCTGTTCGGGCTCAACTCTCTCTAGTATGGGAGCAGGGCTACAAGAGGGGAAAGGCATGCGAAGGCAGAATAAGCTATTCATTAGTACATTAGCATTATATAGCAGAATAAGATAAGAAACAGTAACTCAGAGCAGCTTCCCGCTGATGCAGACACCAATGCGTACTTTCGACCATACAACAAAATGGCGGTTGCTAATAAAATGTCGCCATGAATGCTAACTTAGTGCAAAACGAAGCATGAACAATATAATAATAATATTTCAATTCTAACAAAGTCCCTGTAAGAAGACACCTGGCCCAGATGGGTCTCTATGGACGTATATTAATCTGCTGCGGACCTCTGTGCCCCTCTATGGTGCAATTGCTTCGATGCTCTCTGTAAGACAGGTAACCCGCGATCCTGGCACTCTGCAGTAATTGCCCCAGTTTCCAAAAAGAGCAACCCTCAATCTCCAGAATGCTATCACCCGATATCGTTGCTGGATTCTGCTGTTAAGCTGGTGGGGAGAGTGGTCTTGACACGCCTGTTGGATTGGGTGGGGAGGCCGGCATCCTGTCGGAGGCGCAGTATGGTTTCTGGAGGGGCGGGGCACGATGGAGCAGTGTTTAAACTTACACCTACTGGTTAGTAAATACACCATTGTCAAGCAGGGCTGCATCTGTCTGGCCGTCATGGACCTGTCATACACCTATGACAGCGTGGTGAGGTCTAAACTCTGGGAAACACTGACTGGTGTGGAGGGTGGCCTGGTTCAGTTTCTCAGGTTTGATCCCTCTGGAGAGAGGACAGACCGGTTTAGGATGGGGCTAGGTGTATGTCAGGGGCGCGTTTTAGCCTCCCCCCTGTTGTTTCTGATGTATATAAATGGTCTAGGTACAGCTCTGTTTGCTAAAATCTCAGATGCCCCCTCCGTAGGCAGCAAAAAGGTCCCCATTCTTTTATACGCGGACAATGCCGTCCTGCTGTCTAGGGCCCCCAATGGTTTGCATTGCTTATTTCAAGAATTTGTCATCTTTATGGGCTCCCTTGGACTAGTTACTAATCACTTTAAAACCTCTATAATGACAATTTAAAACAGACCAAGATGTGGGGTATTACATTACAAGCTCACCCCGTGGCTCTCACCCAGGATCTTTCTTACCTGGGTGTTGTTTTGATGCAAAGGGGAATTGGGGTCCCTCTGTGGCTAAAGTCCACCATAAATTTAGCTGCCGCTGTGTCTCACCGCCCCCCACTCCTCCCTCCGCCACCAGCTGCAAAAATTGAAAAATAAAATGTTCTCTCCTGGGCGAGTCTTGGGGGGAGGGGCCATCACAAGGGCAGTCACGTAGGGGGAGTGTTGGGCACTGTTTGCAGTGCTCATGTGGGTTTGGCCGGCCGTCTTAGGGTGGCCAAGCCGACATGTGCACTGAAGCTGTCTCCAACCTCAGCTGTGTTGCTGGTTTGGAGACAGCAGGCACAGGCTCCCAGTCTCTCTGGGGGCGCAAATCCATGACTCTCAGGCAAATCCTGATGCTTCTCTCATGCAACCTTTAGCATGAGAGCAGCATCTGGATTGGCCGCTGGGGATTCTGGGAGCCTGTGCTGGTGAGGAGCAGAAGAGCTGTGATGCAGCAGGTAAGTTACTTTTTATTTGTTTTTTGTTATTTTATTGTCGTTTGCCACTCAGCCCTGACACCAGCTGCTACTGGTGGCCCCTTATTGGAAATATATAAGAGTAAGTGTCTCCCTATTTTAACTTGTGGATCAGGCATCTGCGGATATATTAACCCCAAAATATTTCAGGGCGTACAAAATGGAGAGTTAAGAAGACTCCTGGGCGTCCCACCGACTTGTTCCGCTTTCATCTTGCACCAGGAGCTAGGAATGGATTATGTGGAGGGCTCTATTAACCCGGCTCCCTCCTGTTATGGTGTTCGATCTGGAGCAACCCACGTGCTGCTTTTAACAGGGAAATTGATCAGGATTGCTTATCTTGTGACAGAGGTCTGCATGTTCCCTGGATTAGCGACGTTAAATCCGCCTTAACGGATTTGGGTGAGCCGCAGCTTTTATATAAGTCCAAAACTTTGTCCAAACATAAGGCCTGTGTTAAAACCTTGATCAAAATGAAACAGCGCAATCTCAGAGAGGGGAATGAGTGATCTAAATCTACTGCTAGGGAGTATATTGCTATTCTTTTTTTAAGTTAAAAAAATAAGTTTATTGAAAGACAGTCATCAAACATTAATACTTCATACAATTAATTATTTGAGAATATGTAAAAATCAGTATTAATATTACATGTTTTGTCTAGGAAGAAGAAAAAAAGCACTTTAAGAAATATAAGGAGCTGGTTCATATAAGAATATGCAATTGTATGGAATATCAATAAATAACATACAAAACATTGCTATTATCAATAATAGGGAAGTCAGGGAGGCTAAGCAACTTCTTGTATCAAGGGGTAGGAGCATGGGATCTTTTTGCACTATTATCCAAAAACGGTGTGACAGGAGACCATGGATGTAAACGTTTCTTAGCGAGAGATAGAGGGTATACAAATGTTGTGTCCAATCTATGGTTATATTTGCAAAGAACAACGGTCAGAGTTGGAGGCCAGATAGGTCCTCGGATAGCCGGAGCTATTATTAATACAAAGGTAGTCTTAATCTAAGTATTATTAGTGAACACAAAGTGCCAACAAAATTTGGAGAACAGAGTATGCAGGGACACAAGGTTGTTCGAATGATACCACATTTATTAACATCATAAATGAGTATCAATCACATTAGGAACTAGTCCTGGTGCTCACACAAAAGGTGAAAAGTGCGTGAAGTGATAAGTGCTAGTGACTTAAAATTGACATCGCATTGACAACACTATACAAAACTCCATAATTAATAAAGTATATTTAAAGAGTTTCGGTTGTGAAAGTCGACGGCGTTTCGATCTCCTTAGGTTGAGATCATCATCAGGACGAAAGCGTGTGAGCAGATAGGATCTAGATAACAAAAGAAACCATTGGTCCAGGGGACATGAATCAACATACTAAAAACAACCAATTCCTTAATGGGCGATTAGCTAACTGAAGGTAGGATAATAGACATTGATATACAGTTACTTACAAGAATTTCTTAATAGTTAATCAATTACGAGAGACAGAAGGAGCTACTGATAAGGAAGGAGCTATAGCTGCATAGTGCATGCACAAGGAGAGGATGTGCAGGGTGAAGAACATACATGGTGGGACAACTAGCATGTATGAGAAGGGGACCATGTAAGTGGGCAAGAGCGATGAGGGAAAAAGGCACATAACGCGAGTAATGCCGACATGCCATGGCGTAAAGTGGCCAATTACCGCATGGAAGGGACTGCACGGTCAGTGAATTAAGTAGACAGTGAGAAGGCAATTCGAGGAAGCAAGGAAAGAGGTACCTTGTAGCGGAACGATGTAATTAAGAATCGTCAGCGGGTAACAATAGTAGGGTTCAACCGAATCTGCAAAGGAGAGGTACCCGGTAAGGTGTGCAAGATACTACAATAGTGTGAAAGCAATTAACACGTAGTGGCACCTAATTTGTAGAAAGCTTACGTAGTAATGTTTAGTAAGAGGTCTAGCCACTCAGCGGGGTACGTGCTGGCCGTGAACCAGGGAGGAATCGACCACAAGGAATCAATCGGGCCAACTGTGGAGAGAAGCGGGGGGAAGTTAAACCAAGGCACAGCCGGGGTGGGTCGCTACCCGGAAGCAGGACTCTGCTGTAGTAAGCGGGGGAGGGGGAATTGGAACTTACTTAGAATTGAAGGAAGAGGGACAGGATCCTGCTACTACGTAAGCTTTCTACAAATTAGGTGCCACTACGTGTTAATTGCTTTCACACTATTGTAGTATCTTGCACACCTTACCGGGTACCTCTCCTTTGCAGATTCGGTTGAACCCTACTATTGTTACCCGCTGACGATTCTTAATTACATCGTTCCGCTACAAGGTACCTCTTTCCTTGCTTCCCCTCGAATTGCCTTCTCACTGTCTACTTAATTCACTGACCGTGCAGTCCCTTCCATGCGGTAATTGGCCACTTTACGCCATGGCATGTCGGCATTACTCGCGTTATGTGCCTTTTTCCCTCATCGCTCTTGCCCACTTACATGGTCCCCTTCTCATACATGCTAGTTGTCCCACCATGTATGTTCTTCACCCTGCACATCCTCTCCTTGTGCATGCACTATGCAGCTATAGCTCCTTCCTTATCAGTAGCTCCTTCTGTCTCTCGTAATTGATTAACTATTAAGAAATTCTTGTAAGTAACTGTATATCAATGTCTATTATCCTACCTTCAGTGTAGCTAATCGCCCATTAAGGAATTGGTTGTTTTTAGTATGTTGATTCATGTCCCCTGGACCAATGGTTTCTTTTGTTATCTAGATCCTATCTGCTCACACGCTTTCTCGTCCTGATGATGATCTCAACCTAAGGAGATCGAAACGCCGTCGACTTTCACAACCGAAACTCTTTAAATATACTTTATTAATTATGGAGTTTTGTATAGTGTTGTCAATGCGATGTCAATTTTAAGTCACTAGCACTTATCACTTCACGCACTTTTCACCTTTTGTGTGAGCACCAGGACTAGTTCCTAATGTGATTGATACTCATTTATGATGTTAATAAATGTGGTATCATTCGAACAACCTTGTGTCCCTGCATACTCTGTTCTCCAAATTTTGTTGGCACTTTGTGTTCACTAATAATACTTAGATTAAGACTACCTTTGTATTAATAATAGCTCCGGCTATCCGAGGACCTATCTGGCCTCCAACTCTGACCGTTGTTCTTTGCAAATATATATTACCCCTGGTCACACTATTGGGGTCCCCTTGTTCTTTATACAATCTATGGTTATGGCACACAGCATACCACCAGGCCAAATAAGATATATTAGACGTATCTTTCCAGTTCTTTGTTATCTGTTGAAAAGTAACTGCGAACAACAAGTCTATAATTTGCACTTGTGACTGACTCTTAGTCCAATTGACAGATGGGCTACCCAAAAAAATATTAGTGGATGAAAATGGGGTTGTGGATTGAAAGATAGTACTCATCTGAGACCAGACTTGTTTCCAAAATCTGAGTACTAACGGACATGCAAAAAGTAAATGTTTTAGATCAGCATGCTCCAGGGAGCACTACCAACAGGTGTCGGGAATTTCAGCATGCATTTTGTGTAAGGTCATAGGTGTCAATAAAAGCCTAATATAAATCAAGAAAAGAGTTTGTGTAGTGCTTGCTGTTCTAGATGATTTCCTAATTTTTGTCCAGATCCTGTTCCATAGGGTAATGGACCAATTTGTGCCTAGATCTGCTTCCCAAGAGAGTTCTATTTTTGTTTTGTCCCTATCAATGGGAGAGTGTATCAAACGGGAATAATTACTAGAGGCTTTAGGATTTATACGGAGGAAGTTGTACCACGTCGAATCATTCAGGGAGGAACAAGGGATTAGAGCTTGAAAATGAGTATGTGCCTCAAGTATTGCAGATCGTAGAACTGAAAACTTTTGTTGAAAGGAAGAGGGTAGTTGAAAAAGAGAGCGTGCCTGTGAGAATGTGAGAAATGTGGCCTGTTCAAATAGTTGATGTACCCAAAGTAGTCCTTTATTTCTTCAAGTTTTCCAATAGATGGGTTTATTTTTGATTAGTATATATTTGTTATGCCAAATGGCGGAGGTGAGAAAGGTATCGAGATTGCTCGGGATAGAGCGAAGGGCAGAATTTATTAATTTGCAGGAGTGCCTAATAACTGGTGTGGACATCTTTTGTGGTTTGCGCGAGAAAGATGCATATTCCTGAAATGAGAAAGGTGAAAGGAATGACTTCTCCAGGTCAACCCATAGTGGCGAGTCTAATGAGTCTAATGAGGAATCGGACACCTATTGGGATAATTGTCTTCATTGAAAGGCTTTATGATATTTAGGGAAATCGGGGAAATGTAAACCTCCCTCTGACTTTGACAGTTTTAATAGCGACATTCTAGATTTTTTTGTTCCATAAAAAGATAAAAGGATGGAATTGATCTTATGGAATAACTTAGCTGGTATATTTACTGGAATGTTGGATACAATATAGAGTATGATAGGGGTCATCATCATTTTGATAGTGTCTAGCCGACCCCACCAAGAGAGATAAAGAGGGTGCCATTTTGATGTGAGTGTAGACAATTTAAGCATTTATCAAAATTGAGAGAAATTGATGTCTTAATAGAAGGGGTGAACCATATGCCGAGGTATTTGATATGTTGGGGCTCCATGTAAAATTAGAGATTGAGAATTCCTCTTTAAAAGTGTATCTGGTCAAAGGTAATACTTCACATTTTTCATTATTTAGTTTATAACCAGATACCTCCTTATAGGAGTCAACCTCCCTCAAACATGCTGGGAATGTAGGTTGTGGGTGAGATAGAAACAGTAGTACATCATCTGCATAAGCTGCAGTTTTACCTGTTGGGTGTTGGGTGTGAAACCAGCTTTGGAATGATTTTGTTGTATTCTAGATAGGAAAGGTTCCAGTGCCAAGTTAAAAAGTAAGGGGGATAAAGGGCAACCTTGACGTACTCTTCTCTGTAATGTAAAGTAGGGGTGTCGTATGGCTGCTGGGGTCATTGTCGACATTGCTAAGTTAGCATGAGCTTCGCTGCCATGATGCTGCTTTTGCGCACGTTACTACTCAGCTTTATTTTGCAAGACGCTGTTTATGCCTTTCACATGAGAGCTGTCTACCTTTCGCGTTCTTTGTTGAAGTTCCTGGTGCTTAGTCTGAACACAATGTGCAGGGTCGAACAACAATGCCCCTTGTTATTCTGTTCTGATCAGTCCTTAGTACCTAGAGATAACATGCTACACACAGCTGCAATGTTGGAGCCTCGTGCTTTGATATTATCGGGATGCATGTAGTTTCAAAACACACACTTGGAGAGCTTCTTTCCAGAGAGAAGAGCTACGCTGTTCCTATGATGTAAACCTTTGCATCTAGGCTTTAAGGTATGGGGTCTGCTGTCAAAGCCCAGAGGTCTTCTCTTTTATAAAATAAACTTTCTACTAGCAGGGGAGGGTGGTTAGGTCCCACGGTCCTTTTTCCACTGTCCTTATAAAATGACATCCCCCTTTGTACTTTATGGAATTGTAACCATGCTTATTGTTTTGAACTTAGGCATTTTGCTGATGGTAGTGGCTCGTATACTGTATTACAGAGCACGATAGTTGAAATAAACATTTTAAACTATTTTAGTGACTCTGTCAAATCTTATTGTGGACAAGTACGAGTGAGTGAGCGAAAGAGTATAACTTGCTACCGCGATTCCTGAGAGAGTCGGGAGTGTCGTGTTCTGGGTTGTCTAATCATTGGGAGCCTCATGATGTATGAGAGGTATCTAATGAAACACTAAAGCTGGTCGGTCTTGGGATTTTGGGTACTAAGGTGGTAGGTTGGTACACCCCTATGCACTGAGGTCCCGTCTTCCTGCGCATAGTTCTGTGTAGGTACAGAATCCCTACAACATGGCACTGCCAACGTTTTGGTCTGGTTCTTATATGTAAGACGCTTGAGTACGGCTTGTGCTCGTCCACAATACACTCACCTCTGTTTCCAGAGACAGTTGTGATGGTGTAACCTCCTGTATTACGATATAGGTTTTTCAAGCTTGAATTTTAAAAGGTCTTTCTTCCTTTAACGCGTTGTTGCGCTTCCTCGTTTGAGTTGTCACTACTTTTATATGCAATGGCCGTTGCCGTTAATATTGCAGCCCATAGTCGGGCTGCGCTCACAGCTTTCCTGACTCAAAATGGAGTCCCTGCTGCCGGTGTAGCATTTGACTTTGTAGTGGAGGCTGACAGAAGTAAGGCCATTAGCAAAAATAGCAGCTTTGGGTTCGGTGTAAAGTAATGAAATTAAAGAAATGATTTTTGGGTCAAATCCAAACCACTTGAGCGTGTGGAAAATAAAAGGTCAATACACTCTATCAAAGGCCTTCTCCGCATCTAAGGCAAAAGCTGCAAGGGGGTCTGAAAGATGTGACGTTTTCGATAGGATATCAAAAAACAAGCGTGTGTTATCAGTGATGTAACGACCTCTGACAAAACCCGATTGTTCCTTGCCAAATAGATGAGGGAGATATGATTCAAGCCGGATTGTTAAGGCTTTGGAGAATATCTTGTAGTCAACATTGACTAGGGAAATGGGTCAATAGCTTCTGCAATAACGTAGATCTTTTCCCTCTTTTGGGATGAGACAGATTAAAGCTTTCAGAAAGGAACCTGGTGATTTTTGGGCATCCAGAAAAGAGGATATGAGGGTGTGTAAATGCGGAAGGAGTATTTGAGCAAAATGCAAGTAAAATTCAACTGATAATCCATCTGGACCTGCAGCTTTATCATTGCGAAGAATCTTCAGTGCACTAAGCATTTCCGTCTGTGTTATATCGGCTTCTAAAAGGTCAAGCTTTATCGAGGGGTCTACAGACTTCTGGATGGTAGAGAGATAATGGGATATGTCTGCATCTAAAGGTTCATTCTCTGGTGTGTATAGTGACTTGTAGAATTGCACAAATTCTTGCAAAATTTCAGAATCTTTATGCCTTGATGTATTACTTGCGTCGATAATGGATTCAATTTGAAGTTTGCTCTGCTTAATCTTGAGGTAATTGGCTAACAATTTACCTGACTTGTTTTGGCCGCCATAACATTTTGCAGTGGATTTCAATAGATAAAGAGGAGCATTCTCTGTAGAATTCTTATTAAACTGAATCTTAGCGTTGATAAGTTCCGATATAAATTCCTTTGATTTAGAAGTATAAAAGGAGTGCTCCAGTCTCTTTATTTTAGATAGAAGTTCAGCATTGAGTACTCGAGAATGCTTCCTTTTGCTGGATTGCAGAAGGGTATTTCCTTTGGGATACACTCAAGGCTCAGATACAAATGTAAATATACACACTCACATGATCAATACATTCATACACATACAAAATCTCACCACTCTTTTGCATGAAATATAACTACAGACCCCAAGCCAGCAGTCTGGAGGAAATGGTTTCTAAAAAATATATATCGATCTATTTATTCATGATAATATCATACAGTACATAAATCATTTCATACCTAATCGCTAACTAGTAACATTCCTGACATCAAATCTAAAATTAATTCAAAGCATTATATATAAATATAAAAACATCTGAGTTAAAAAACGAGAGTACACCAACAAGACAAACGGATATGTCATTAAAAGGCACACATCCGTGATCTCACAATAGTTATAACTGGAGTCCGAAATTGTAATAATAGTAATTCTGTAATTCCAGCCTTTACACGGATTGCGTTTCTAAACATGCATCGACGCGTTTCGATGGTCAAATATATAACACCATCTTTCTCAAGACTGTACTTTGTGACTTTCAAGAATGAAATTATTTCAGGCCGAAGCCTTTATCCACACCTTTTAGATGATACGGTGAGTATATAGGATTGCTCAGTATAAAAATATAGGCGTACAAGGGCGGGGCAAATATCTTCCGTCTTATGATTGTCCTTTCCTCGCCTCAATAATAGGGTTGATCTGATTCGTGGAGATAACTATCGTCAGTATGGTTTAATAGAATGAAGACTTTGGTCCCTCCATAGGTGAATGCAGTTCCCAACGCTGCATTGACACACGTTCCTCTCGAGGGTGTCTGTTATTTCGCTAAATGTGCGTTTTTTGTAGAGGGCTCCAATATCCCCTTCATCTAATTGGAATTAGTCTGCGTGCGAACGCGTATCGTGCGTGCGCTTATCGTCACTCGTCCCATCCCTTTTGCTGGAGACATAGCTGATGTGTGGAAAAGTATGTCTGTTGTCTTGCCATTAGCTCCGCCATTTTGCGCTTCATTCTCCATTACCACCTCTCTACCGGGGTCACAAACGCTCGGTGGCTTCACATCTTGATTCACCTCACCTCTGCACTGCCACCAACGCCCTGTTTCTGACCTGGCCTGCCACCACCTGCCTGAACTCATGCTAAACCAGTCGAGCAGGACTGTCCGTGCCCTTGTTTGCCACAATCTGACTGAACTCTTGCTAACACCAGTTGAACAGGACCCCGCGCTTACTGTCCTCACCCTGCCCTTCGCCCTGCAGGGCTTGACAGTTACCATCTCCTGACTTATCAGATTGACCTCTGCTTGTTGTGCAATTATGGGTTTCGCCTATGCCCTGCAGGGGCCCAACAGTGACCATCTGCTAACTTATCAGATTGACCTCTGCTTGTATAATTATGGCGTTCTTTGTTTACTGTACACGTCTCCCTTTGTATAATCACGGTGTTCTTTGTTTACTGTACACGCATAGGGTGGGGATGAAGGGTATATAAGACGTGGAGCTGCCAAAGTGTTTGGCAGATTGCCTCCCCAGACAACTGCGGGTTTCTGTCGCTGATGCTCTTTCTCTCATGAGATTGTAATAAATATCCTTTCTCTCTGTGCTCCAGTGTTGGTCTCAGTTTGTACTCTGGACCCGTGGATGAAGGGTGGACCCTGCACCTTTGGGTGGTCTTCCAAGGAGACCCCCCGAATCCACAGATGATAAAATCTCGCGCAGCAGCTTTAAAAGCATCCCAAATTGTATGGAAGGGAATAGTGGGAGTTTCATTAAAACAAAAGTATTCATGAAAAAAGGTGACAAAAGAGGAGTTGAATTCAGTGTCTAGAAGTAGGGAATTATTGAAGTGCCAACTTTTGGGAAGTGCAAAATGGGATAAAATATCCAACTGAATCCAAACAGAGGCATGATCTGATATGAGAATGGGGCCTATTTCAGCTGCATGTAAGGATTGAGAGAAATTGTGTGAAATAAAAATATGATCAATTCTAGACTGGGTCTGATGGGGTGAGGAAAAATAGGAGTACTCCTGTAAAGAGGGTTTGCATAATCTCCATGCGTAAGTTAGGTTTCGTTGCTTTATGGCTTGTAGAAAACCTTTATGAGCTTTATTCGTGGTGATAGAAACCTTGGATTTTTGGTCTAGAAAGGGATCAACCACCTCGTTGCAGTCGCCCACAAGTATAACATTTTCTGCTGGGTGGTTTGCAAGGAACTGGGAAATTTGGGACCAGAAAGGAGCATCTCCATTGGTTGGGGCATATACATTGAACAAAGAGACTGGAGTCCTCCCTATCAGTAAATTGGTAAACAGCCATCTACCTTTTATCTGATTCTTGAGATATAAGCTTAACATTTAATGCCTTATGACATAAGGTTATAACACCATTTCTCTTGCCATCGCCAGGTGAAAAGAAAACTTCCCCTACCCAATTTCTTTTAAGTTTTAGTGACTCAGACTTTGTAAGCTGTGACTCTTGCAATAAGGCTATATTAACATCTAATTTAGATAATTATGATAGAGCTCGTTTTCTTTTGATGGCGGAGTTTAAGCCTTTGACGTTCCATGTAACAATTTTTAAAGACATAAAATGTTCACACAAAAGAAATAAGGAACTAAACCAGCAATAATGTATGAGATATCAACCATAGACCAAAGTAAGAATCCGAATATAATAATACGAGAATCAAGAAGTTAATAGAGGGAGAAGAAATAGGACAAGAGATGCTAAAGTGATAGTGAAAGATAGTATAGAAAAAAGAACTGAAGAGAAGAAACAATTTAAATTCATCAGAGAAGATAATTGATACTGGATTTAATAGAAGAACATAGAACATACCTACAAAAATTCCAAAGGACATAGGGGGGGTGGGGGGTGTTGGACTTGGCCCTTTTTGGCAGGTTCACCCCTAAACTTTTTGCCTTGTATGTAACTTGGTGTTAGTAGTTTTAAGTCTCTGGGCACTTTAGCACTGTGGTGCAGTGTAAAGTGCGTGCGCGCTGTGTGCGTGTGTGGTGAGACTGGCCTGCCCTCCCATAGGAATGCATTGAGGATGAGTGTGTCAGTGGTAATTCCTGTTATGAGAGGAGCAGTGTGGTCAAGTTTAGTATGTCTGAATTCGTGAGAATAAATGCTGCGCAATGGTGTGCACAGATATATGGTGACTGGTAGAGAAATGCCACTTCTAGAAGTTGGCATTTCTGTGTGCTCTGTGTCTGCCTGCCTGATGTGAATTGCATGTCTGGCTTGTGAGTGACAGGGGCTGGGAGGTGTGTGTGGCTCCATGAGGGGCAGGGTGAGTCAGCGCATGGCTGAATGGAGAGATCTCCATGTAGATGGGTGGGAGGAGTTACACCTGGACCTGAATAGGGCTGTGCCTTCCCTCCACAATGCTGGCTCCACCTCCTGCGGTGCGTCTGATGTCCCTAGCCTACACTATGAAAGGGAAGAGGAGCTTGCCCAAAACAAAGTGCTCCAAATCCCCCCTATACCAGTTCTGACTGGTATCCCCAAGCCCTGTGCTGTGACACAAAGGAAATGTGTGTATAAAAGAAGGGGCTGTGACCCCATGAAAGTGTGCAGTCTGGGTGTGCGGTTCCTGCTGGGGCGTGCTGCTGCTGGGACCCAGGGGGGGCTGCCATGAGGGCTTGCCTCCCTGGGCCCTGCATGGCCCCTTGATGCCTAGAAGAGCTTTTTCTGGACTTGTTCTGTGTTTTTTATGCAGGAAGGATTTTGCTGCATATAGCGCCTCTTGTGCGCTGTCCTTCAGTTCCCCTGGGAGAGGGGAGCGCTGGAGCCTCGCAACGTCAAGCTGCCCACTGCTCCTGAGGGAATCCCCGGCGTAGGGATTCCCCCCCAGTGCTGAGACCGAGCGGGTGCCCACCCCGCTTATTTTGTTATATTTAACTGCGGGTGCCCACCCCGCGTTATGGCCGCTTATTTTCATATTTACGTGCGGGTGCCCACCCCGCGGTATTTGCCTTTTGGCGGGTGCCCACCCCGCTTTGTGTTATTAATTGAGCGGGTGGCCACCCCGCTTTATATTTTTAACTTTGGAGGGAGCCTACCCCTCGTTTCACCGCGCGGCCCAAGCCGCCGAGAAGAGGATCGCCGGAAGGAGGAGTCCGGCCAGCCGCCTGGTTGTGGGCGGGGCCGGTGACGTAATCCAGAGCCTCGGAGGCTTTCCCTTCCGCTTCCCCCGTCCGGGGGGGAAGCCGTGCCGAGTCACGAGCGGTGCCGTGAGTCCCGGGTCCCAGGAGGGAGCCCAGTGAAGAGTGGCATCCGGCAAAGTCTTCGCGGGGCTCTCGTAAGCGGAGAGAGCCCCCGCCCACCGTCCAGGAGCACGCCGGTCCCACCTGCTGAAAAGAAGGGACCGGAGTCTGCAAGACGACTGCCCCGGAGAGTAGTGCCCTCACCAGTGTTCTTGGTGCCTGTCCCTGGCACCGTGTGTAGTACTGAGCGGCCCCGGCTGGCAGCGGGCCGCTCCAACGGGGGCATGATGGTTTTTCGAGCCCCATGTGGCTCCAACGATTGGCATATATATTTTAAAAAGGGCCCAGAGGGGCCCACGCTTTCTCCCCTTTGGGTGGCATTTTCTTCACAGTTGCCCCGTGTGGCAGTGGGCAACTGCAACGATGGGGCCAGTATTATTTAATGAGCCCCAGTTGTGCCAGGGCCCATGTCCATTTCCACAGCTGCCCCGAAAGTGAGCGGGCAGCTGCAACACTTTCTTTGAATATTTTGTACCAGGGGCACATTGAGTGTCCGGGCCTTTCTTTCAGTTCCAGCTGCCCAGCAAGTAGTGGGCAGCTGCCACGTTTAGGCCAGCATTACTTTTGGGGGCATTAGTGTAATTGAGATAGGAGTGAGATGCACTCCTTTGCCCCATATCTTCCCAGCTGCCCAGCAAGTAGTGGGCAGCTGCAACGTTTAGGTCTGCGCAATTGCGCACCCTTGACTTCTGCTGCAGTGGCAGCGCGCCCTGACATTCTGGACACAGGGCATGTGAGCCCCTTTAGAGATGGCCAGTTGGCCCAAGGGGAATGTGAGGTTAATAGGACGCCAGGCCCTAATGTGACTTATGTGCTAATGTGATTATGTGGTGCTAGGAAATGTGATGCATTTACTATAATTTACGCACCCTGTTTTATGCCTCTAAAATGTGTTTTTTATGATTATGAGGTTTTGCATAATGTGTTTATGCTTGTGAGGTTATTATTCCCTAATGCGTTTAGGTTGTGAGTTATGACATCCTATGTTGATGTTTTGAGTTATTCTCTACTGTGTTTTATACCCCTAATGTGAGTTATGCTTAGGAGGTTAGGGTCTAATGCGTTTAGACTTATGAGATGTGTGCATAATGTGTTTATGCTGGTGAGGTGGGCGTATAATGTATTTTGCGCCTAATGTGATACTGTACATAATGTGGTTTGTTACAGGATGATGCTGAGTACAGTGGTTACCAGTGATTACTGGTTGTACGTTTATGATATGTCCTACATTTATGATATGTTCACTAAGTGATGGTTCTGACAGTGGTCCACGTGGCCCTGTCATGTGTAAATAATCCCTTGTAGATATTGCCCAGTGCCAGTTGGCACCATGTATATTATGTGATTACTATTCTAATGTGTTATGACAATACAAAGGCTATTTTTATATATAACCTTGTGTGGAGTTCCTTTTGTGGTGTGCCTGGGATGTTGCGTGCGCAAACGCTTTACACATTGCCTCCAGGATAGGCCTGACTGCTCGTGCCAAACTACCAAGGGGGTGAGCAGGGGTTATCTTTGGCATGTAACTCCCTTGCCCTGACTAGAGTGGTGGTCTCTGCCTGGCTTTGGCGCAAGCCTTAGCCAACCAGAGATCCCATTTCTAATAGGGGGGGTTGAGGCCACATGGACTAGATGACACTTCCAGACTCCATGAGGGAAGGCGGGAGAAACCGCAACACAAACGACATGAAAAAAAAGGGAAGACCATATAATGAGGAGATGAAACCTGTAAGGAGAGAAAAAGATCATTATCCCTTAATAGCTTTTGCTAAGTGTAAACAATTTCCATATTGTTTTGCAAAGAGATAACAGAAAAATATCTTAAATGACTGTAAGAAGTAGAAGAAGATTATACAATCTAATTAGCGCTCCCTATAGAGGTGTCCATAGTGATTGTTCTACAAGAATTAAGGAAGCTTTTCAGTCTTACAGGGTCTTCATAGCTAGTTGTCTTGTTGTTGTAGGTTACTTTGAATAAGCAAGGGTGGAAAAGGCCAAAGGGTGCACCAATAGAGCGACGATCCGATCTCATAGCAAGGAACTCTGCGTCTGTCAGCTGTATCTTTTGCATAATCCTGTGAGAAGAATAGAGGATTGTCCAACAAATAAAACTCTTTTGATAGATCTAACTGCTGTCAAAACTTTAAGATCAGTGTACTCTAAAAAATACATTATGACCTCTTTTGGTTTTCTCATGTTGGAAGCAGCTGTGCGTGGAGGGCCTAGTCTGTGGGCACGTTGAATGTTGAGAAGAGTGCCTTCTGGTAAATTTAGAATTGTTGGAAGGAATTATTTGAAAAAGGAGATGGGATCACAGCTTTCTGATCCTTCTCGCAGACCATACATTCGAAGATTTTTCTTTCTGTTCCTATTTCCAAGTTTTCAACCTGTTTTTGAAAAGAGATACAGCCTGAGAGTGAAGAGCGTCTCTTTTAATAGTGGTGGACCCTAGAGACTCATAGTTTTGTTCATCTGTAGTAATTCTTTTTTCCATCCGTTTCCATCTATCTGTAAGGATTTGTAGTTTAGAATTGGTCTCCTCTGTGAGAAGTTGGCCTGGTATATGCTGTCCACTAATTAAAGTGGGCACCTTGCACCAGTCCAAATGACCCTTATGATGTATGAGATCAAAGATAACCTTTATAAAGCTATCCTAGTGGAGAGCAGCCTTCAGGCTTAATCTTGAAGGAATGTAAAGCAGCTTGCTTTACCAGAATATCACCTCCTATGTTGATTAAATGAAAGGAGAACCACACAGTAGTTATATAAAAATATGTATTTATTAATATAACACTCTCTAGTATCCTCTACATGAGGATAGAACCCAAAGCACTCAATACGAGATCAATAGAACAGCTGTAAGTAGCACAATACACAGCGGGCTCCAGGGGGAGACAAAACCATATAGTAAAATAGTGGTATAACAACCTCGACTCGGGTCAAGACAAGGTCTGGAGCACGTAGAATCGCTGGGACCCCGAAGAACCACCCAAGGTAAGTAGATAGCGACCCCACGGAGGATGGGTGCAGTGTGCTAACATGACCGCGGGCTCCGTGCAATTCAATGAGGAAGTTGCGTTTGCAATTTTACTGTTTCAGGACCCGTCTAGGAGGACTTCGAGGAAACCCTTTGGAACTTAAGAGGTTGGAGAGCCATTCCACCAGGGGATACCGTAGTACCCGAGTTACCTATCCCAGAGGAGCCGCGTGCATAGGTCTGGAGTGGTGTCGGAAAACAGCCGCCGTTCTCAATGGAGGGTTGCGAAGAAGTACTGCTGCCGTGAAGGTGAAGAGGGTCCAGTGGGATCCAGACATGGATTCTGTAAGGAAGGAACCTGAAAGCAGAGGGGACAGAGTCTGGGTCACTTCAGAGTGACCAGGGGCTCGGTAGACGAATGCCCACCGATGTCGGGTGCTTCAGGTGCGAAGAAGGGATGCTTGACTCTACAGCTGCTAGGACCAGGAGATGTCAATTATGACCAGGAGCCAGATGCGAGCTGTCCCACAAAAGGTGTCGAGTGTTGAGGGGTCGGTGTCCGGCTGGAGCACCAACAAGCCTTGGCAAAAGCAACACATGCAGGAAGGTCAAGCAGGTTACGGTGAGGACCAGCAAGGTCCTGGGGACTCTGCCAGCAATGGAGAGTCAGGGCATGTGTGGAGCAACCAGAGAAGCCCAATAGAAATCAAGATGGCCCTCAAGAGGACCCACAGGCCGAATGACCAGGATTCATGAGGGGACCTCGAGCAAGATTGCAAAGTACCAGCCCACGGAGCACTCGGTGCAAGGAGGCTAGAGTTCTTTGGAGCAACTACTGTTCAGGGTCAGGACTATAAGGAGTCCAATGCACAAGCTCAGGAATCGCCAACAAGCATATGCAACTGCAAATCGACTTGGTGCACAGGGGTTCGGGTTATGCAGTCACCACAAGGGATACTGGCCTCAAACTCTCTGAGAGGGCAGATCGACCTCAGGGACCCTCCTAACCCATGTCCTGTGTTGCTAAAATCTTCAGAGTCCACAGGAGCTCAGGAGCAACAGACCAGTTAGTTGCATTGAGGTGCCTGCTAGTGCACGGGACTGACTCCTTCACGCCAAGGTAGATTCTTCAGTTCTCCTTAGTGCACCACAGGTCCTGCACAGAGCCTGTATGGAGCAAGGGCACAGACAAAGGTTTGGACGGAGAGGGAGATGAAGACCGGCCCAGTCGGAGTCCAGCAAACTCCAGAGTGTCCAGACGGTCGAAGGTCAGTGGTTTCTTCTTGTAGAATCTTGTCCACGTAAAATCGAAAGTATTACAGCCAGGTGAGCCCTTTTGTACCCACTGGAGGGGGTTGGACAGATTCGGGGACCCTCCTAGGGGAGGGTCAGGACAGAGGGGTGGTTACACCCATGTCCTTTGTCCAGTTTCACACCAGAGCGGGAGACAATGGCTCCCAGAACTGGTTTGAGCTGGACTATGCACAGGGACACCAAATGTGCCCCAAGTGCAGACTTTCAGGCACTCTCAGAGTGTACCCACCCAGCCCCAATTCACTAAATCCTGTCTGGAAGGTGGTCACACCTCCCTGTGACAGGATGCCTATTGTGCTGCCTTCCTCTGCTCGAGCTTGGCTCAGCAGCAGGAGGGCAGAAATGTGTCTCTGGTCGGCGGCATCCATTTTGTGCTGACCGGGTCGAGAAGGCTGGCACCGGATAGACCAGTGACCCCACGAAGCTCTCTTCAGAAGGGTGGAATCATACCTCCCACACCGCTTACCGGTGTGGAGGTGTGATTCCAAGGTGTTTGATACCAAACACAATATGTTTCTATGCAGCTGTTTTTGAGATAGCATTAACCGCAAGGTTATAATGCACCTCTACCTATATGTCTGGCTGAGTCAAAGACAACCCGGGAGAATGGTCTCCGAAGGCTGCAGAGGGGCTCTACTTATGCAGGGGCACCCTCTCATGTAAAACCCAGCACCCTGCCTTCAGGATTGTTAAGGCCTGCTATAGGGGTGACATAAGTTTTAAGTGTAGTGACCTATATATATAGTGAACCTATATCTAAAGTAAGTGGTGCAAGCACCAGCTTACACAGGTTGCAGTAGTAGACCTGTAGTTCCATTTTGCATGGCCTATCATGGGTGACATAATACATGCTTCAGCCTTTGGGAGGTCTCTGGGGTACCTATGCCCTGGGTACATGTGTACCATATACAGGGGACTGATAAGGGTACCAAAGTACATGTAACAATTTAAAGGAGAAAGCAGCTAGACTGGGGTCCTGATTAGCAGGATCCCAGTCTGACTAGTCAAAAACAGTGCAACATCAAGCAAAAAGTGGGGGTAACCATAAGAAGCAGATCCTACTTTCCTACATCCTCTACAAATGGACGTAAAGCACGGATCGCTTCCAAAAGAAGATCCATAGACACAGTTGAGACCTGCTTTGGAGGGGACGGAGGGTCTTTTTCCAGATGTTTAGTAGGTGCTTTACTAGTTGCAGGAGGTACAATGATATTGGATGCGGAGGTGCCTTTAGGCAGGGAGGCCATTGAGTCATCCATTAAGGTGAGATGTGTGAGGAAATTTGACTGGTTTATGAGCTTGTGAGTAGAAGGCATCAGTAAAGTTTTTGGTTTTTTCAATCTGCCCATATGAGGAGGTAGTAGTAAGCAGGTTAGAATATTTTCAGCATGGATATCCCTTTGTATTAAACTTATATGAAAGCCTGCTTGAAGCAACACTATATAAGCTTAAATAGCTTAGAAGAGTCAGCCAAATTCCTTTTTAAGCAAAAGCATGAAAAAGCGTCATATCAATGCTTAATTTAAGTTAATGGGGAGTGTTGTTGAATAAAATTATGCAGCTTTTCTGTGGGAAAATGAATTTTTGGATTGATATATTCCAGACTCCGCCTAATAAATAGGTTTTCACCTCATAAAATGCCATTGAATGAGACAAAAGCTACAGTCTTTTAGTTATTAGGGTCTGAAATGCATGAGAGCACTCTCCGTGAGGCTCTCTGAACTATTTCAGATTTTTTTCTGAAGGGGAAAGAATTTTGTTGAAATTGCCAGCGTTCAATTCATTCGGCCGCGTAGCTCGCTAAAATGGCGGACAGCGTGCTGAGGGGACCGCTCATGATGAAGAGAGCGGAATTGAAGGTGAGCGAGGTGTCAAGGCATGATAAACTTACTGCTGCATCGTCGCTGTTGGCTCAAAAGCTTGCGACCCGATTTTCAGAGGTCTGCAAGCATTGTGAGAGTCGCCAGTGGCTCCGGTTTCCGAGCCGTTCTGAGAGAGTTACTCGGACGCCGCCATCTTCCTTGGCCGCTAACCACGCCCCTCCAGTTTATTGCTACTCTTAATCCTCCAGGATTGGCGCTGTGTCAGGAGTGGACAGACTCCTCCTGGGACAGATGCTACGCACACGCTTTTGTTTGGGCTTTGCAAGGTGGCATTTGGGTATTCCTTTGGGACAGTTTGACCAATCCAAGATCATGGTGTCTCCATGTGATGAATCGTCAGCCAGAGCCTGCTACGTTTTACTTCTTTTTGTAAATGTTATTATGATTTTAGTAAACAGTACTTACTTTCCATCCTTAGGGAACGGGCATTCGCGGTTCGGTGCTGTCACTTGAATATCTGCGATTGCTGGATTCCCCGTCAAATTGTGTCAATACATGCTCCTTAAAATGTGCTGTTAATAGGAGGGATGTAATGTATCTTAATCAGAGGGGTGTTTTTTCCCTGGAAAAGTAGTAAATGTACAAGATTGTTCTTACCTGGATGATCCTTAAAGTGTGACAGTGACATGTGGTCTCGAGCGGGCACATGCACTTTAGTAGGTCAATGCAGAGGCGGGACGTAGATTGTTTTAACTAAGGGGGTTGATGCCACCTTATATGTGATATGTCGGACGCTATTTGATGCCTTCTGCCCTGAATATTTTAGTTTACTGGTGTTGTTTTTTAATGTATGGCCAATGTTAATTAATACTTGTTGTTTTAATAATGTGCTGAGTTTATACGTACTGCACATTTATGGCTACTTTGGTGGCGGAAAAAAGATCTTAAAAATAATAATAAAAGTGGGG
>CAWUFW010026084.1:0-37110 GCA_963921515.1 Calotriton arnoldi | reverse complement strand
TGAAGAGTGACTTTTATGCCCTGGGGAGGATGCCGCATGTCATTGGCTCCATTGATGGGACACATGTGGCTTTGGTACCACCACAGGCCCAGGAGCAGGCCTACAGGAACCGCAAGCACTACCACTCGGTCAATGCACTGGTGGTGTGTCTTGCAGACATGACCATCACACACGTGTGTGCCCGTTTCCCTGGTTCAGCACACGATGCCTTTGTGATGAGGAGTAGTCGCATCCCCAGGTTGATGGCACAGATGCAGAACCAGCGTGCCTGGCTTGTCGGTGTGTACTGACTTTGTGCCATTGTGTGTGATCTGATCTGTAGTATTCCGCCCACTTTTCCAAGTCAGCTGATGTGCACTTGTCTGTCCGTAGGTGACTCGGGATACCCCAACATGCTGTGGTTGCTGACACCCCTCAGGAACCCTGTGACACCTGCCCAGATGCGCTACAATGAGGCACATGGTCGGACCAGGAGAGTGATTGAGCGGACCTTTGGTCTCCTGAAGAGCCGCTTCCACTGCCTGGACAAGACCGGAGGGTCCCTCCCATATGCCCCTGCGAAAGTGTGCAAGATTATCATCGTCTGCTGCATGCTACACAACCTGGCAGTGCGGAAGGAGTTGCCTCTCATCCAGGATGACGATGACCAACATCCGCCACCTGTGGAGGATCCTGGCCTGGACCACGATGCCAGTGACGATGATGATGATGATGATGGTGATGGTGATGTCCGCACACAGCTCATCACCAACTTCTTTAGCTGAATGTGAGTATCCTGAGGTGTCATGTGAATGATGTGAGTTGGCATGATGTGTGGGTGGTGCTCTGGTGCTGTTGGAGTGTGTCCATGGGCTACTTGACAGGATGTGTGTTGCGATGTGTGGTGACAGGTGGGCTGTACTCCCCAACAGTGTTGACATGCTAACTTGGTTCTGGGTGGGTATCTTGTAACATGTATTGTGCATGAGTTTTGCTGATCTGTCCTGTACTGCATTGCTTTTGACTGTGTGTCATTTCTGTCCTTCACAGGGTACTTTCAGATTCGTTTGGTCAACTGTGTCCACCGACGACGTGATTGCACATCCAGGCTGGTAGCTGTTGTGTCCCTACAGGTGATGTGCGCCACACCCATGGACTTCCTTCCGTCTACAGTTGTTGACTGTGTGCCCGCTACCAGGTGGGGTTACCTTGCATCTGTAGTGGTTACGGCATGTTGCTACTGTGTAATAAACCTGTGCTTCACTTAGTGATGTGCGTTGTCTGTGGTCACACATTTGACTGCCATTTGCTTACTGCACCTGTGGGCTACTTGACTACAACTGGGAATGGGTGTGGTGTCTGTGCATTGCACCGTCTTCCCTGGCAACATCAGTGTAGGCAATGAGTCAGATGGCCTAGGTGTGTATGTGTTGTGTACCCCTGGTGGTGTGTCTCCCTCATATGTGTCACGTTGCCTGTACTCACATGCCTGTGTTGTCCTTGCTGTTGCAGTTCGCATACACAGTGTAATTTTGCAGTTCATCATCCCCATAACAGCACCCACGTTGGAATCAGGACAGAGGCAAGTATGGTGTATTAGTGTGTTTATTGTGATACATCTGTGTTAATAGTGCATAGGATGGGTTGTGCTGTACATGAATCTTGCAATCCCAAGTTCCTAGGTGAATTGAAAGTCCAGGTAGACAGGATCCCCAGTATCGGGGCCACAGTTGTCTGACATATTGTTCCAACTTGTACTCCCCATGCAATGTGTGGGAGTAGTGTTGCCATCAACAGGGTGAACAGTCTGTGCACAAAGGCGAAAATCCAGAACAGGTTCAGGCTTCCTGGGAGTTGCGCTTGGCCATCAGCCTCTCACTTTCCCCTCCTCGGACGACCCCTCTTCTTGGGGGGGCCCTCAAGTGCAGGCTGCTGCGGTGCAGGGGACTCTCCGCCAGAGTCCTCCTCCCTCCCTGTGGCAGTTGCAGTTTGTTCTGTACCAGATGTTGTTGGCACACAGGGAGGTGTGGACTGGTTGCTGTTCATCTGGCGGAGGCATTGTAAAATGTCCCTGTGCACCGCCGTCATCTCATGTAGTACATCCCACTTGGACTCCACGCGGGACATGTGGGAGTCCACACGTGACATGTGTGACTCCACGTGGGACATGTGGGAGTCCAAGCGGGCATGATGGGCAGCCTGCTGCTGTTTGATGTCTCTGAGGAGCCCCACTACCTGGCTGAGCTCTCCGGTGCTGGGACTGGTACGCATCAGCTATGCGTACCAGTTGTGGGTCTTCATGCACACCAGCAACGTCTGCAAGCAGCGACCTCTGTCTCCCACCCCTCCCACCACCCCTGCTGACATGTGCAGTGTGTGCAGTTGCACGCACAGATGACCCTGGTCCACCTTGGGGGTTGGTGGTGGTGGTGGTGTCCATGGCCCCAGGTTGGTCCAGGGTCACTGCGCTGGTGTTGCTCCTTATTCCGTCCATGTCGGCAGGGATGGTATTCGTGGTGACAGTCGTTGGAGGGGTGGGTGCAGGGGTGCAGCTGGTGGACCTGCTGGTGCTGCAGCTGGTGGTCCTGCTGGTGCAGCATGTTGACTTGCACCGGATGTGCCAGGTTGTTCATCGTCCGAGGAGGACAGAGGCTGTACGACGCCAGTGAGCTCGGCATCCTCTTGAGCCTGGGACTGGGACTCCTCAGCGTCTGCTGCTGTGTCCCTATCATCACCTGTTTTTGGGAGACACAAATAATGTATGTCATGTTTCTGCAGGCATCAGTGGTTGACACACCTGACAGTTGTGACTGTGCCTCGGGGTGCGGGCCTGTACATTGTATTGTCCTAAGTCGTCACAGTCAGGGGTTGATATTGGTGTGGCACATTGTCCTGCATTATTTGGGCATTTCTATGTATTCTCTGGGGTGTGAACATGGTCTGCATTGATTGTGTTTGGTTGACAGCCAGACCTCCTTCCCACCCACCCACCCAGCCAGTCAGTTATCCCACCATGGAACGTGCTTGCATTGCAGGGAGTGTAAGTTGTCTCTCAGGATGTCAGTCAGTGGTGTTCTGCTGTTTGTTGGTGCACAGTTGGCAGCAGGGCCTTGTGCTCCCCACAGCAGTAGCCAGTGTCAGCCATCTTGTGAGTCCTTCTCCACTCACTGTGATGTGAGCATGGTTCAGGGTGGTGTTGATGGGACAGTTGTGAGGGTGAGCTATGTCTGTGACTACGACTCCCATCATGCCATTGCCTCCACCCCACTTGCCAGCATTCCCATACTTACTTGCTTTTGTGTGGAGTTCAGTGGGTGTGGGTGTGAGGGCAATGGCAAGATGGCTGACAGTGGTGTCCTGCTGTTGGTTGGTGTGCAGTACCCAGCATGCCCTTGTGCTCCCCACGACACAGCAACAGTGTCAGTCATCTTTGATGGGCCTTTCCACTCTCTGTGGGATGTGCATGCGTGAGTGTGAGCTTGCTGGGCCATGTGGTGGGGGATGTAGGGCTGTGACTACGACTCCCATCATGCTATTGCCTCCACCCCCTTCCCAGCATGCCCATGCTTCCTTCCTTTTGACTCTGCTTCCCTGTGGGGTGGGCTGGCTGTGCTGACAGGATGGCTGGGAGTGTTGTCCTGGCAGTTGTTTGGCTAAGAGTCCCAGGAGTGTCCCTGTGCTTCACGCAACATAACCCAGGGTGGTGGTGCTTTGTGGGATCTTGTGTTAGGATGGAGGGCATTGCATTCTACCAGGTGGGTACTGTGGAGTTTGTGTTGGGGGGGTGAGGGGAGGTGCTGGTGACTATAGTCAGTGCTGCAAGTCCCCCTTCCCACCCAGCCAGCCAGATATCCCACCATGGAACGTGCTTGCATTGCAGGGAGTGTAAGTTGTCTCTCAGGATGTCAGTCAGTGGTGTCCTGCTGTTTGTTGGTGCACAGTTGGCAGCAGGGCCTTGTGCTCCCCACAGCAGTAGCCAGTGTCAGCCATCTTGTGAGTCCTTCTCCACTCCCTGTGATGTGAGCATGGTTCAGGGTGGTGTTGATGGGACAGTTGTGAGGGTGAGCTATGTCTGTGACTACGACTCCCATCATGCTATTGCCTCCACCCCCTTCCCAGCATGCCCATGCTTCCTTCCTTTTGACTCTGCTTCCCTGTGGGGTGGGCTGGCTGTGCTGACAGGATGGCTGGGAGTGTTGTCCTGGCAGTTGTTTGGCTAAGAGTCCCAAGAGTGTCCCTGTGCTTCACACAACATAACCCAGGGTGGTGGTGCTTTGTGGGATCTTGTGTTAGGATGGAGGGCATTGCATTCTACCAGGTGGGTACTGTGGAGTTTGTGTTGGGGGGTGAGGGGAGGTGCTGGTGACTATAGTCAGTGCTGCAAGTCCCCCTTCCCACCCAGCCAGCCAGATATCCCACCATGGAACGTGCTTGCATTGCAGGGAGTGTAAGTTGTCTCTCAGGATGTCAGTCAGTGGTGTCCTGCTGTTTGTTGGTGCACAGTTGGCAGCAGGGCCTTGTGCTCCCCACAGCAGTAGCCAGTGTCAGCCATCTTGTGAGTCCTTCTCCACTCCCTGTGATGTGAGCATGGTTCAGGGTGGTGTTGATGGGACAGTTGTGAGGGTGAGCTATGTCTGTGACTACGACTCCCATCATGCCATTGCCTCCACCCCACTTGCCAGCATTCCCATACTTACTTGCTTTTGTGTGGAGTTCAGTGGGTGTGGGTGTGAGGGCAATGGCAAGATGGCTGACAGTGGTGTCCTGCTGTTGGTTGGTGTGCAGTACCCAGCATGCCCTTGTGCTCCCCACGACACAGCAACAGTGTCAGTCATCTTTGATGGGCCTTTCCACTCTCTGTGGGATGTGCATGCGTGAGTGTGAGCTTGCTGGGCCATGTGGTGGGGGATGTAGGGCTGTGACTACGACTCCCATCATGCTATTGCCTCCACCCCCTTCCCAGCATGCCCATGCTTCCTTCCTTTTGACTCTGCTTCCCTGTGGGGTGGGCTGGCTGTGCTGACAGGATGGCTGGGAGTGTTGTCCTGGCAGTTGTTTGGCTAAGAGTCCCAGGAGTGTCCCTGTGCTTCACGCAACATAACCCAGGGTGGTGGTGCTTTGTGGGATCTTGTGTTAGGATGGAGGGCATTGCATTCTACCAGGTGGGTACTGTGGAGTTTGTGTTGGGGGGGTGAGGGGAGGTGCTGGTGACTATAGTCAGTGCTGCAAGTCCCCCTTCCCACCCAGCCAGCCAGATATCCCACCATGGAACGTGCTTGCATTGCAGGGAGTGTAAGTTGTCTCTCAGGATGTCAGTCAGTGGTGTCCTGCTGTTTGTTGGTGCACAGTTGGCAGCAGGGCCTTGTGCTCCCCACAGCAGTAGCCAGTGTCAGCCATCTTGTGAGTCCTTCTCCACTCCCTGTGATGTGAGCATGGTTCAGGGTGGTGTTGATGGGACAGTTGTGAGGGTGAGCTATGTCTGTGACTACGACTCCCATCATGCTATTGCCTCCACCCCCTTCCCAGCATGCCCATGCTTCCTTCCTTTTGACTCTGCTTCCCTGTGGGGTGGGCTGGCTGTGCTGACAGGATGGCTGGGAGTGTTGTCCTGGCAGTTGTTTGGCTAAGGGTCCCAGGAGTGTCCCTGTGCTTCACGCAACATAACCCAGGGTGGTGGTGCTTTGTGGGATCTTGTGTTAGGATGGAGGGCATTGCATTCTACCAGGTGGGTACTGTGGAGTTTGTGTTGGGGGGGTGAGGGGAGGTGCTGGTGACTATAGTCAGTGCTGCAAGTCCCCCTTCCCACCCAGCCAGCCAGATATCCCACCATGGAACGTGCTTGCATTGCAGGGAGTGTAAGTTGTCTCTCAGGATGTCAGTCAGTGGTGTCCTGCTGTTTGTTGGTGCACAGTTGGCAGCAGGGCCTTGTGCTCCCCACAGCAGTAGCCAGTGTCAGCCATCTTGTGAGTCCTTCTCCACTCCCTGTGATGTGAGCATGGTTCAGGGTGGTGTTGATGGGACAGTTGTGAGGGTGAGCTATGTCTGTGACTACGACTCCCATCATGCTATTGCCTCCACCCCCTTCCCAGCATGCCCATGCTTCCTTCCTTTTGACTCTGCTTCCCTGTGGGGTGGGCTGGCTGTGCTGACAGGATGGCTGGGAGTGTTGTCCTGGCAGTTGTTTGGCTAAGAGTCCCAGGAGTGTCCCTGTGCTTCACGCAACATAACCCAGGGTGGTGGTGCTTTGTGGGATCTTGTGTTAGGATGGAGGGCATTGCATTCTACCAGGTGGGTACTGTGGAGTTTGTTTTGGGGGGGTGAGGGGAGGTGCTGGTGACTATAGTCAGTGCTGCAAGTCCCCCTTCCCACCCAGCCAGCCAGATATCCCACCATGGAACGTGCTTGCATTGCAGGGAGTGTAAGTTGTCTCTCAGGATGTCAGTCAGTGGTGTCCTGCTGTTTGTTGGTGCACAGTTGGCAGCAGGGCCTTGTGCTCCCCACAGCAGTAGCCAGTGTCAGCCATCTTGTGAGTCCTTCTCCACTCCCTGTGATGTGAGCATGGTTCAGGGTGGTGTTGATGGGACAGTTGTGGGGGGCAATATGTGTGACTGCGACTCCCATGATGCTATTGGCTACACTGACTTGGCCAGCATACACAGAATTCCTTCCTTTGAGTGGTCTTCACTGTGTGTTGGTGTTGTTGTGGTGGCTACATGTGTGGATGTGTGTGTTAGTTCTATTTGTGCCACTGCCTAGCTGTAGTTGTGGTTGTGTTTGTACATGTGTTGGCACAGTTGGATGTGACTTTTTTGATGGCATGTGTTGTTTTTATCTGACTGACATACACATTTTGGGATGATTCTGTTCTAGTTGCTGTGTAATTGCTATGAGTGCATGGTTTGACTCTCCCCTTGACAGTGATGTGTGTGTTTTGTGGCAGTTTATTGTGTACATTTGTTGTGTACTCACCAGGCTCTGGGATGTCCTCTAGTCCATATACGCTCACTGGCGGAAGGATGGCCCGCACCTTCTCCTCCCAGGGCCTGAGGTATATTGGCTTGGCAGGAGGGCCACTGCCGGTGTGTTGGCTGTTGATGTAGTCTTTCTTGAGCATGTCCCGTACCCTCCTGCGCACGTCATACCACCTGTTCTGGATGTCCGTCTTTGTGCGCCGACATGGTGATTGGGCGTTCACCCTGTTGATGATCCTCTCCCACATCTTGGTTTTCTGCGACATGGGGGTCTGTTGGACCAGAGTGCCAAACAGCTGTGGCTCCACCCTGAGGATCTCGTCTACCATGACTTCCAATTCACTATCTAGGAACTTGGGATTCTTCTTGGGGGGCATGGTGATGGGTGGTGATGGTGGGTGATGTGTGTGTTGGTGTGCAGGTGAGGGTGTGTGGGTGTGTGTTGTGCTGGGTGTATGTGAGGTAGGTATTTGTTGGTGTGTTGATGGTGTGTGTCTTGTGTGAGGGATGAGCTGTGGGTGTGTGGTTGCTTTCTCTTGGGTGCTGGCAGTGAAATGGCATTTGCAAAGGCTCATGGTAGTGATTTGTGTCCTTTATATAGGTGGAGTTGTGGGTGTGTCTTTGTTCTCTGTCCCCACCCCCCCAGTATTTATTGGCTTGGTAATTGCTTGTTTGGCCTTTTTTGGTTGATTTTTCCTTTGTGCTGTTTGTGTATGTTGGAAACGTTCTTGTGACCGAGTCGGACCCTGCATTGGTCTCGTACGGTGTTTTCCGTGTCATTCACGCTGTGTTTGTGCAGTTTTCTATGCTGCGTACGCGTCGGTCGCGGTGTATTGTGTTGCTTCGGCTCGGTTTTGTATGCGTGTCGGTCGTACGGCTTGTCCTCCGTCCGACTCGGTCGTGTTTTTCGCGCCTTGCATCGTACTTTGCGGTTTGGAGTTGGCGGGTACGATTCGGTCGGATTTGTTCCGGGTGCGTGTCGGTCGGTTGGATTCGCGTGTTTTTCCGGCCGGATTGCTATTTTCCGAGCGGCTCGGTCGGTCGGGCTTGGTTTCCTAACGTGTCGGGTCGGATTTATCGCGGCTTGCATCGTACTTGGCGTGTCGGGCGCCACTGGTACGTGTCGGTCGGTAATTTTTCCGGCTCCGTGTCGGTCGGTGCTTTTTCCGGCCCGAATCGGAATCGACCCCTAAGAAGTTAACATTTACTATTACCACCACAATATCAACAAAGTTAACAAACATCTATATAAAAATCTAATATAAAAATAAATCCAATTAAATAAAACATCACAAATAAAACTATTGTCCATATAATTGTTTAAAATATTTTCATACAAAATTGGATAAAATATTCAGATAGGGATATGTTTACCACACTACAATATTTTAAAAAAATTTCAAAATTTAACTGAAAATTAACCCTGGGCAAAGCACTACGCTACGCTCGCGTAGTTTGCGAAGTTTGCGCTACTTCGCACTACGCGAATTGCACGTAGCACAGTGCAAACACGCGTAGCGTAGCGTAGTGCAGGTGTCATTTTTTGCTTGCTCGCAGTCCTCAACGTCAAGTTGGCGACCGCGATCAAGCAAAATAACATCCCGGTGAGACTTTTTCCTCGTTCGCGATCAGCAACATCAAGTTGCCGATCGCGAGCGTGGAAAATAAACCTCCCGGCGAGATTCTCAACGTGGGGAGGTCAGGTTTCTCATTGCGAGTGGTCGCGTATGCTTGCGACCGCTCGCAATGAGAAACTACCAGTCCGCGTTGAGAAAGCTGCAGCTCGAGTAAAAATCTACTCGAGCGGCAGTAAAAGACAGCTCGCACTGTGCAAGATGCCGTTTTCAATGATCACACAGTGCGGACAAGCATCCGGCACTGTGCAATCATCGCAAACAGCGCATTACGCAGTTCGCGTAGTGCTACGCGTAGCTTGCGTAGTGCGAAGTGCACTTCGCGTAGCTTCGCGTAGCGCTACTTCGCGAACTATGCCCAGGGTTACTGAAAATACAATAATATAGTTTACAATTTTTTAAAAATATATAACATACTGTTTAATATTTTTTTACAATGTTAGTTTTTTGTAAAAACATAGGACTAGAATATTAATTTATTCTTTATCTAAACATTTGTATAATCTTTTGATCTAAGTCAACTATTTTCAATTTTGCTATGATATTAAAATTTAAAATATATATTTCCATTTATATAACATTCAAAAACAATATTCTTTTTATTTTTAGAAAAAGTTTAACAATTTTTTTGTAAAACCAGTATAATTTTTTTTTAAAAACAACTAATAATATTTTTTCAAGTATCACATAACATGATTTTATTACAATTAAATATTTTTAATTCTTTTTAAAATTAACAATAATTTAATGTTTTTTCCAAATTATTTCAAAATTTAAAACATTAATTTATAAATATTCACAATTTTTACAACAAATTAAAATTTAAAATTTAATATTTCTTTAAAATACTGTAATTATTATAAAATAAGGAAACTTTCCACACTCTCATCCGCTATAAATCGAGCACCCCACTTAAAAAAAATTACGGACAGAAGGCGACTTTGGTGCAGCTGCACCGGCGCAATGCCGCCTTCGCTGCGGCAAAGCCGCACAAGGACCACCGACCGTATTACGAGTCGAAAATGTGCAACTCGTAATACGTTGACGGTCCTCTGGCCATTCCCATGGCAGTGCCTTCAAAACAGGCACCGCAGTGGGAATGGCCCAGAAGTTCCAGCAAGTCATGGACAGTGATGTTTATGTCATGCTGGAACTGGGGGGAATACAGACAGAGGGCACAAGTTGTGCCCCCCTGAATGTGTCCCCATGGCGTGGGGGACATGGGGGCCCTGTAGGGCCCCCTTTGTTCTTGCACTGCAAGCTTCTCCATGGCGGGGCTCCACCATGAAAAGGCTGACAGTGCAAGAACTCGAAATATGCTGAGCGGGACTGCGCCAGTCCACGCTCAGCATAATGCGTTGTGGCGCACCTGCACTACCGCCAGGGAATGACTGTTTCCTGGCAGAGCAGGCAGCCCACCACCACTACGACTTTGTAAGTTGTGCTCGGCAAAACGGTGGACCGCCACTGCGAGTCTGGTGGTCGAAAGAACGCCAGACTCGTAATCAGGCCCGAAGTTTTAAAACTTTTAAAACTACAGATCGAAAAATAAACACTAATACCTATTTTTTAAAATACTCCCCACCTTTATCCCCTATAAACCCAACATTCCACTCCTAAATTATCTTTTACTCTTTCCCCCAAAATCTTCTTTTTTTAAATCAACATAAAAAATGTACAATAATACTTAATTTTTTTAAATACTTCCCACCCTTAGCTCCTGTAAACTCAACATCCCGCCCCTAATTATTATTTAATTTTTTTTTTTTTTTTAATGAACTTAAAATATATGCACTAATAAATTATTTTTAAAATACTTCCCACCCTTATCCCCTATAAGCCCAACATTCCGCTTCTAATTGTTTTTTGAAAGAAGCATAACAATATGTACAATAATACTTAATTTTATAAAATACTTTCCACTCTTGTCTCCTGTAAACCCAACATCCCGCTTCTAAATATTTTTTTTTATTGTTTTAAAATAAACTCAAAATATATACACTAATACATAATTGTTTTAAATACTACTTCCCACCCTTATCCCTATAAACCCAAAATTACGCTCCTAAAAATATAATTGCACTAAATAAGTAAAAAACATATAAAAACAAAAACACAATATATTACACACTATTTAGCACTAAAAACGATATTAACAATGATATATATCACATCTATATTAAATACATTGATATTGAATACAGCACCTAAAACGATATTTTGGACAATGATAGTAAAGACAACAATATTTATGTGTCATGCTATTCTTGACACAATATTTATGTTACATGATATTTTTAATTAAGAATTTTGGCTCAATACCCATGTCACAATAGTCGCACATATCTATCTGTTAGGACTTTCTCTTCTCTCAAATAGTCGAGGATGGGGGTTGCCATCCCTACTTTCAATGATAGTACATAACCTGTAGCTTGCAATATGTTGAAAATAAAAAACTGTTGCAGTTTCTGCAACTGTATCTGTTATTATTACCTTTTTAATGGTGTTCATAGATTTGTGCACCTGATAAAAAAATATCCGAAATAAGATGTTTTTCTTTCCCATTTTTTTAGTTAAATGGTTTTACTGACAAGCAGATCTTTATTTTATCGCCATTTCCACACATCATGCACTGTGTAGAATATTTTTTCTAGAGTGTTTATTTTGACAATCTATCTATGTACATTGTTCTTCCCTTACAAGCTTATAATGAAAAGAGCGAGATTTCATCGCTGAGGCTTGGACGGAGCACAGCGCGACACAGATAATCTAAGGATGGATACTTATGTTTAACGTGGACAAAGGCCTGTGGAGCACAGCCTTTCTATATAGATTTAGATTTGCGCCATTATGTTTACAGAAACACAGGGGCATATTTACGTTCCCTGGCGCATCCCTGCAAATCAGCAGGGATGCGCCAGGGAAGATGCGTCACGCAAGTTTGCCCTTGCGCCACCGCCGATGCGCCGCATTTACAATGCGGCGCGCCGCGGCGCACGGATGGGCAGATGCGTGACGCATCCCCCGACGGAAAGGCGGCGCATTGCTGGAGTCGCGTCGCGCTTGCGACGCGGCTCTAGCAAAGCTCGCGGGTGCCCTATGCCTAACATGCTGCGTCAATCCTTACGCCTGCTTCAAGCAGGCGCAGGGTTTTGACGCAGCATGGGCGTAAAAGTGACTCAGTGAAATCTTGTAGATTTCACTGCGTCACTTTTACGAGGTGTACCTGCGAGGGAACGCCCACCCTGCGCCGGAACGCCCACATGAAACCTGACGCAGGTTTCATGTGGCGCAGGGGTTTACAACGTGACGCATCTCCCTAGATGCGTCACATTGTAAATATTGCGCAACGTGGCGCATGTTTTGCGTCGCCGCTGCATCACATAAGTGACGCAACAGCGGCGCAAAAGTGGGGCAAGGGGCTTGTAAATCTGCCCCACAATCTCTTAGAGGCTTCAAGGACACATCATCATGCTCTCTGTGAAGTGAAGCTCAGACAAAAGTGTTGCATTGATGAGCTGAAAGCCTCAACAAGTAGTGTTTTTGTCCTTACAGCATGTTGTGTTGTTTACATGTACAGTTCATGTTTTCCGGTCATACTGTTGTTGGAGTAATTTCCCGAAAAATACGCTGAAACATTTTCAAAAGATGAATTGTGAAAATATCAAACAAATAATAAAACCTCTTCCGAAATAAGTCCCAGAATTGAAAAACAATTTTTTTTTAAATACGCGTATACTTGTACAGTTGATTTATGCTGGATTATCACTTCACCACAAAAAGGTTAATAAGTTATTTCTAGATTAAACTAATTATCAGTAGCGTACACCGTTGCCAAAGGACAGCAAAGCGACATTGAATGTGGAATTTGCGGCAGGGTCCTGAGCAAGTGTAAAGTTTGACTGGAATGTTTTAAAAAATGTAATTAGAGGCATTATTTGTCTTCCAGAAACAGGAAAAAATAAATGCACTAATACTTTCCAGGGTTTTCAGTTAAGTGTATAGTCACATGTTCTTGAAATAGCGATGCTTGCATCATGGTTTTATTGGAAAATGCAGTGCCTAATTTGAGCCATGGCTTCCGGACCTCAGCACCAGCACCTACTTGTCAACCCAGACACCTATGACACATTGCCATATGGTGGAGCTGTTTGTCTAGTTTAGAGATTAGCACAACAGCAGTTGTTTAATAATTCAATATGTATTAAAAATTACTCATACTTGCTGCCCAAGCCAATCTTATAGCTTTGGGGGCCTTGAATCGTCTGAATTGTCACAATTGTAGAGGTGTGATGGTTGGGAGTTGTATTGGTGCTGTCTTTGGTAGTGATGCAGGAGCAATGGGTGATGCCAGCTCGAATGGGCTCTTGACGAGAGCCTTGGCACTTATATTTTTACAAATTAAGCATTGGGGAAAATGCTTTCAGTTGTTGAATTCTAACACTAAGCAAATATACGCAAAGCGGAGTCCTTCCTGGACCATCCACCTCTTCTCCGATTGGCCACTTGATATAGTCAGAATATACCTTTCAGCCCTGGTCCCAGAGGGCTGCTCTGAACGGTTGATGATCTTGTGCCTTGCACATCTTTGCACTCCTGTTTTTCAGTTGCACATGACCTCCAATGCTGAAAAGAGTTGTGTTTACCTTCATTCATTTATGGAAATGACATTTTTGGCCTTCACCCAAATCGAAATGCTCCATGCTCCCCTTAGGCGGACCTCTCTCACCATCATGGACACATTAGACCTAAGCCTGGAATGGAGACACCTCATGACTTCTCAACGTATAAAGCTTGCACCACAGGCATCATTAACACTTCTCTGTTTATAAATTCCCATTTCCCTGATCGTCTATCATCTTACTGCCTTCAATACACCTACCATACTATTCTTCTCCAGCTTTCTCTGGCTTCTTTCACCTTCTTTCATCTCTCCTCATGCAGCTCTACCGTAGCCCTCTCATCTCTCCTCCTCCTGCAACTTTTTTCTCCCATAAATAAATATGAAGATTTCCCTTTCTGCGCTGTCTCCAAGTCTGTAGTTTTCCCTCTCTCCTCGTCTCTGGTAGCTCTCCATTTTCCATGTTACTTGTACCATGGCTTTCTGTTTTCTGCCTTTGTGTTCTACTACTACATCTTGCTTCCTTCTCTTACTAACATCTGTCTTAGGGCCTGATTATGAGTCTGGTGGTCCACGGGCCACCAGACTCATGGGCCACCAGACTCACAGTGGTGTGGCAGTGGTGGTGGCGGTCCGGCCACGCCCGCACCGGTGCTCCGACTTCCCTCTTATGACTAGGGTGGTCGGACCGCCATTGCACTGCAGCAACTGCCAGGGATCAGAGATCCCTGGTGGTGGAGCGGCAGTCTGAGGGCCACAATATGCTTGGTGATGCACTGAGGCACCGGCAAGCATATCATGACTTTCCTCACTGCCAGGAGTCTCATGGAGGTTCTTCCTCCATGAAACCACTTTCAGAGAGGAGGAAAGGGGGCCCTACAGGGCCCACTCGTGCCCCTGTGCATGGTGGTGCATGCAGGGGGGCACATGTTGTGCCCCCCTGTATTTGTGCACCCCCAGTTCCTGCACAGGAAGAAATGCACAACATGGTGCATTCCTTTCCTTGCAAAAACATGCCCTGGCGGTCCAGCGGAGGTGCAGTTTAAGGCTCACTAAGAGCCTTCAAACTGCACCGCTGCAGGACGGCCACACTGCCCACCAGACCACAAAAACACTTATAATCTGGTGGGCGGCAGTGAGTTTTGGTGGTGGAGGAGTGTGGCGGTGGCGTGCCGCCCGTTCCTGCACCACCAAAACTCATAATCAGGTCCATAGTACCTATCCCATTCCACTTTGACCCCTCTTCAAACAGCGTCCTCACTCACCACTCAAACTGAGGCTCCCTTTTCCCTCTTTCCAGAGTTCTTCTCAAGCCTTTCTCTAATCTCCTTCCGAAGCTCTTCATTGGCTTTCCCAAGTCAATAGCTGTCCGGCACAATGACCATTCCCAGAAGATGGACTAACAGCTTGCCTGTCTGGTGAATAGCATACATATTAAATTTAAAACATTGTGTGATATGAATATTCTGGCACACATATTGTCACTTGTAAACACTGCCAGATCCGACCTCTGTCGAACAGAGAACCTTATATTTTTGGAACCCACAGGGAGTTTTCACTGAAACTTTCAACTTCCCCCACAGGTCCAGCTTCTTGCCCGTGACTTGCTGGTCCTTACTGTTCTATTTAAGAAAAACGTCAATAACCACATCACATACACACAACAAAGTGGTTTCAAACCATCACATAAATGTGTGCAACAAGAAAGAAGAAAAAAGTGTGAGAAAAGGCCAGAAAGCACCGCATGTACGCAAACCCAAGGAGCTGCTGGATGGTACTCGCCAGTGTGCCCACGTTATCATCATCGGTTGCTTTCGTGGCCAAAAAGAAAAAGGGGGTGTGTGCTTAGACTTCCTCAGAGGTGAGAAATCAAATAAGAAATGAATCAAAAAAATGTGACAAACAACACTGAGAATGTATGACTCACTCAGTGCCCACTGGTCCCCAACTGTGAAAAGAGAGAAATTATTCTCACAATTAAAATGGGGTACCACTCACATGCAAAAAATACTTTATTGAGTGCCGTGAGTGTCCTCAGGTTAAAAGAAAGGCATGTATATGGCCAATTTCACCCACGAAAGGCCAACATGTTTCGTTGCCAAACTTTTTAGGCAACTTCGTCAGGGCTGTCAGGGAAGCCAGTCTTCACCTCATTCCTTAATCACACCAAATCTGTGGTTATTGACAAGATTAAAAAGAAAGAAGAACGTGCCAATCATGAACAAACCCATATTGTCACTACCAAAATATCATGCAACAATATTTTTAAGGTAAGAATATCGTTGTTTACATATGATATCATTTATAAGAATATCTTTTTGCTTTAATAGAGTTATAGTAAATATTGTTTTTTAATTAATTTACTATATTTTAGCTAGTATATTAGTTTTAGATGTTAGGAGTTTTCAAATAATTGTGAATAATTTTATAAAAATATAGTTTGTAATTTTCAATGTTTAATTTATTATTTTTAAATGTATTTAGTAATTTATAATGTAGTAGCAGGTTGTTGGATTTGTAAAGAAATACGGTAGGAAGTTAATTAAATATCAATTATTTTATTTTTAATGTTAATTAATTATTTTATTGTACATTAAGGGCCTTAATATGATATCCGCTGGACACATCGTTTCGGTGTTGGAACCGACCGATCGTAGGTCGACAGTACTGACCACCTAATTACAATTCTCAGCTCTCTATGGGAGCTTGTGCTGTGGTTGATTTCCACCCGCATCAGAAGCTCCCATAGAGAAATGGGAGTTTATGTAAATCCCTGCACCGTGTGGCAGGCACCTAACAGTGCCTGCCACACAGTGCAGGGATTTACAGGGGGGCACCATAGGTGCCTCCCACGCCCCCAATCAGAGGCCGCGGAGGCATAGGGGCCCTGCTAGTGGCCCCCAGAGTCGCTTTCCGTCAGGCTTTCCATGTCAGAAAGCCCAATATGAAAAGCCTGTGGGAAACTGACATGGTAATCCCGACGGCAGAAACGCCTTCCTTAAGGGATTACGTGCCGGTTTCGACCCCGTCGGAAGCCAGCTGGAATGACTGACCGGTTTGACTCTCGACCGCCTAAATCTATATTATTTGGTCAGAAGTCAAACCTTGGCTTTCCGACCGACATCTAAATGAGGCCCTAAATATTTATTTGATTATTAATTGTGTTGCTTGTTTAATTGATATTTTGTCAATTTAATTTTAATTTCGTAATTTGATGTATATTTACATTATTATCTTTTTATTAGAAATATAAATGCTTAATTAATTAATATTTTTATTTATATGCTTTGTATTCTTTATATTAAATATGATTGAATAATTTTCTGTTCTTGGGTATTTAAATGTTTTTTACAAAATGATTATGAGTCGGAAAGGTATATGTAATTTATTCTAAGTCCAACACTTTTACTATTGTTGCATAGACTGGAGTGGATATTACAATTGTAACTCCCCCGAAGTCCAACACTTTCCCTGATTTGCATACATTGTGGGAACAGTAAATTTAGCCTCTCCAAAGTCCTTCACTTTCCCTACTGTTGCTTAGATTGGAGCAGGAATTGTAAATTTAACCCTTCTGAAGTCCTACACTTTCCTTACTTTTGCTTAGACAGGAGTGTAAATACTAAGGGCCTCATTATGAGTACCGCCACAGGACCGCCACCTCTGCCAGGATCCAAGATCCCATGCGGTGGCAGTGTGGAAAGGGGCTGGAAATGGTGGCAGTGCCGATGCTAGCACCACAGAGCAGATTACAACCTGCATTTTCATCGACCATTTCATGACGGGGACCCCGCCATGAAAAGGGTGGTAAAAATGCAGGTAAGGGGGCCCCAGGGTGAATCTGCCCATGAGAGTGCTTTTGGTGGGGCATATGTTGTGCCCCCCCTTGAATGGCACCTTCCGGCATGTACTGTGTGTCATTCACAACATGGTGCTTTCCACACACTGCACGAATATGCAGTAGGTGCTGTCACAGTGGTGGTATGCTGTTTAGGCTCTCCTATGAGTCAAACATACCCGCCAGCGTGACACCACTGCTGCACAGCCCGCCACCCTGGATTCAACTCGTAATCCAGTGGGGGGGTGGGGTTCACCACGGGCTTGGTGGTCTTCCTGGGACTGCCTCAGTGGCGGTCCTACAGGAAGACCGTCAAACTCATAATAAGGACCTCAAAGAAATAGTACATCTAACCCCTACAAAGTTCAACAGTTTCCCTAATGTTAGTTAGATTGGGTTTATATTAAACAAAAATTACAGTATTGTTAAATTAGATTTGTTTTTTTATATTTATTATACATCCGTAATAAATCATTTTTTTTTTTTTTAAATGGTTACAGTTAATATTATTTTGCTATATTTACAATTGCTAAAATATTGTTGTATATATATATATATTTTTTATGCTGTTGCTGCCATTTTAGAACATGGGGACTCAGCCCAAGCACTGCGGCCAACGCCACGCACAGCCTTGGAGGGGGTGGGTTTTCAACAGGGGTTTGATTCAGGGCCTGCCGGAAGGCCTTGTGTGGCATGTGACTTGCCGTACATAGCGTAACAAAATATTACTTTTTGTTAAAAAAAAGTATAAAAATTGCTATGACCAAAACTATGGGGCATATTAGCAAGGGCCATTATCTCCGCTTTTCGGCTTTAAGAGCCAAAAAGCGGAGATAATATTACCGCCCTATTATCAAGTGCGGGTGCTAACATGCATTAACGCATGTTAGCACTCGCTTTCCCCACGCTCGCTCTGCATCTCTAATGAGATGCAAAGTGGGCGTTCCTTCCCAGGATAACAGGAGAAATGTCGCTAACCGACATTTCTCCTATTATCAAGCTGCAGGCGAACATGCAGAGCGATTAGAAAGTAGCGCTAACCGCGGTTAGCGCTACTTTTCTAATGCCTGCTCTCAGTAGTGACTTAGCCATGATATCCAATGGAAGGTGGATATCATGGCTGAGTCTGTCCTGCCCTATCAGCAAGCTATCGCCAAAGTTGTGTGATTATCGCTGGATTTCCAGCGATAATCGCACATTTGGCAGTTAGCGCTTTTCAATTTTATCACTGTTGAGATGAGCGTTGCTGATAGCACGCTATCTCAGTGATAAAATTCAGCGTTAGTCAGGCGATAATTATCCTCGCGCTAACCGCGCTGAGCAATAATTATCGCCGGACATTAGTAATATGCCCCTATGTTCTTTATAATTTATTGTCTTTGTACTAATCAGTCAACACTGCTTCATCAGGGCCTATTTAACACTTCTAGTAATCCAGTAAGTCACTCACTTCTTATTGTAATGAAGGTTTACCTATTAGCTGTGATGAACTGAAATTTGAGTTGAAAGGTAGTTCTTGTGTAGTGAGAAAAGTAACCAACATACTGCTGTTCCACAATCAGTCTGTCAGACGCACTGCCTGTGATGTGAGAATGCACCATTAGTCAGTCGCGGCTTCTACAGGGAGTTCCGCCGGGCGGTGACGTGGGCGGGCAGGGTGGGGGTAGTAACCGAATCCGCCGAACCGAGTAGTTAGCAAATAATTAAATAAAACGAGTTTCATAGCGCGCACTGCATCGCATTTGGCGATGCAGCGCGCTACTAAATTCGTTTTATTTAATTATTTGCTAACTTACCTCGGTTCAGCCGGATTCCGGCTTTACTACCCCCACCCTGCCCCTCCCCGCCCCCACGTCACCGTCCGGCGGAACTCCCTCTAGGAGCCGCGACTGCCATTAGTAACGTTTATATCCATGGTCAGAGTATTATGGAAACCGCTACCGCGATATGCTATAACGACAGTAGTAAATAAATAATTGAACGGGCAGTAATAACGAAGACCAGTGGTTCATTAAAATGTGCTGTCAGGACAACCATAAAGGGATGAGCCTCATGTGTAAAAAAAAAAAATCACTTGTTTTGGGAAAAGATGACTTGTGCTAATACCTTTTAACCTTTTTTTCAATGTTTCTATTTTAGACCACTTTTTTCGAATTTGCATAACAAACGTAGAAAATTATGCGTCTTTACATTTTCCATTTTCCACTGAAGACGTACAAGTTGTTACATAAACTGCACTGCTCTGCACAAACAGTGCAATCTGAGATAATTTGCCATGTTTGTAATATAGCCCTCATTATTTGTTAATGTACAATTGTGTCGATTCTAAATTCCATGTACTCTGCTTTAATGTAACCTTCTATGAAGCTGAAGGGTTTTTACTTTTCTTTTTAATAAAAACGATGTTTTGCAAAACAGATGGGCGGAATTTTGCACTGAATTTTCTTAAAACACTTTTAATTTCATTAGAGGACATAATATATACATCTGACAGAGCAAATGTGCACCAACTAAACTGAAGCTATTATGCAAACCGTAAACAAAGCCAAAATTCCACACACTGAAAGTTAGACCAGATCAAATCGTTTTCAGAAAGCACAGCATGTTATATAATTAGAATTTTGTCTTTTAAAAAAAAAAAATGTTATTCAATTCCCTCAGCCAACAGAAAGTGCAGCGACCCTTGTGGCCACATGTTGTAGCGCAGGTTTTTAAACTATCCCCTAGGCGTCACTTTTGCAGCCAGGAGCTGACCTATCCACCTGCCGCTTAGCAAGGTCGAATTGAGCAAAGACATGAATTAAAGTCTGAGACCCAAGCATTATTTGTGCAGCATTAGCCATAAAAGCACAATGGCGCCTATTGAGCTCTTTTGAAAATTGATGTTCTTGCAGTTCATTTTTCGGCAAGTGTAAAACCTTTTGTTTTCCTAGCCAAGCCGCAGCAAATTGCTGTTCAATCTTGAGATAATTGTGGCTCTTTGTTCAGCAATTTCTTTCTTGAGATCTTTACATTGATATGTAAATTTGAAAGTTCTTCCGAATTTTAGTTAAAAAAAAACTCTTGCAAGGCAAGATTATTTGTGAAATAAAGAGCAGGGCTCCAATCACTTTCCCTTCTGGGTTCATTTTTGCACTGAATTCGTGGTGGCATTTAGCCGGTTGTACTCAAATAGATTCTTGTTCTGAAAATTATAGGAAACTACATCAGCGATAGCTCAAAAAATATTTTAGATTCCATTTTGAACACTTCATCAGTACACAGAGTCCCACCTCTCAAACCTTATTCTATGTTATATGATTATATATAATGCAACGTACTCCATTTCCATGGCCACTTGATGATAACAATGCTTCAGAGACATGATTGATGGGTTATCGTATTGTCATATTGGAGGGCAGGGTATCTGATCTCATGACTATGTAGCACAGCCATGTTTTGTCTGTTCTTACACTTAGAGCCTCATTATGATGGCGGTCAGACGAGCGTCCGATCGCCATCGTTTCGGGCACGGGACTGTCCGACAAGGAGTTGTCGGTCCCTTACAGCCCAATTACAATGCGACCACTGTGGAGGTAGTCGTAAAATACTGTGTACGATTGCAGCTTCAGCAGCAGCCCAGGAAGAGGGCCGCTGCAGAAGCCGCAATGGTAAAGACCATTTTTCAAACATCCATGCAACGTGTGCCAGGCACCATGTAGTGCATGGCACACAGTGAATGGATGTTTGTGGGGGGCACACATGTGCCCCAGGGCCACAAAGCAGATCCTGCTGGGGGTCCCCAAAGTCCCTTTCCGAAAGCCTTTCCATGGAGTCGGACCACCCTGGAAAGGCTGTCGGAAAGGGACATTGTAATCCCTACAGTGCTGCCTGCGCAGGCACCACCTTCATTGTAGGGTTTATGATCTGACCGATGCCCCGTCAGGCTTCTTGAGCCTATCGGAATTGTTGGTCGGTCCCTCTGACCAATACGGTCTGACCGACCGCATGATAATGCGGCGGTCGGACCGCTAAGCTGGATGTCGGTGGGACCGCCTCCGAAGGCCTGTCGGTGGCGGTTCAACCAACATCAAAATCAGGTCCTTAGTGTTATACTGCCATCAGTTGCTAGATGTTTATTTTCCTTTTAATTTCCTATTTCTTTTGTCCACCTATTTGTGACATCTCAATGAGACCACGGCCCAGATTTTCTATGATTTTGCTTCATGGTTTGGCCACTTTTGCAGCACAGCCCTGGGGCTAATAATTTTTGGAATTTACTAAGCCATGCAATCCACCTATCTATTTTGACACAAACACATATTTGCAAAGACTTGTAAACATGGGTTTGTGTCAAAATGGTGCTCCTTCCCAACAGAGGTGTAACAAGGAGCAATATCTTTGTTTACCCTCTTTACTTCCTCTGTTGATGTGTGCTGTATTCTGCAGCATGCACAGAAAGAGAAATATACCTCTTTGGATTGTTTTTGTACAGGAAAGTATCCCTTTCTGAACAAAAACAATACTGCCCGTAATGCAGGCACCTGTGCAATATGGCGCTAGGCAGAACACAGTCCATCAGCACAAGAAAAGAGCATAAATACTCCATATCTAAGTAAATATTGAGCATTTCTGCTCTCTCTCATGCAACACAGTGAGGCAAGTTCCCGTACTGCATCACTTTTTGTGAATTAATAGTATATGTGCCCCACGTATTGTCACAGTTAGGGAGGGGTAGGGCGCTTCAGCTTCATATTATAAAATATGTATGTCTAATAACCAGCATTCACTGTTGAATGTGATTTCATAGAACAACAATTTCATGGAATACTATTACTGAGAAACCATTTCATCTAAGCTGTTTAAAGGAAATCTTCAGCATGAATGGCATTTACCTTTTCATAGAAACCAAATCATAGAATGTTTTTCTTTGTGAAATTGGATTTAAATGCTTATTTTGTAAGTGTAAATGTTTAAATTAGTGCTTTGCTTTAGAGGACATTAATTATATTTATATATTTTACATTGTCAAACAATTACAACGGATACTTTTAACTCGCTGAGCTATCAACACCCATAAACACCATCCATTACTGACCCCTCACAACCCCTAAACACCATCAATCCCTGCCCCTTAAAACCCATCACCACACCTAAACTACACTCATCCCTGAAGCCTAAAAGCATTTCTGCCCCAATTATTCACCATTCCTGAACGATACAATCACTCACTACCCCTAACTCCACCCATTCCTGAACCATAAAAACCTCTTTCTAAGTATAAACCACACCCATCCAATCGCCCTTAAAACACCTCAGTACATCCAAACTCCACTCATCCCTGAACCCTAAAAAACCCTCACCGCCCTTAAATGCCAGCCATCACTGACCCATAAGAACACCTCATCACCCTAACCTACACATCCCTGAATACTAAAAACCCCTTTCTACATCTAAATTCCACCCATCACTAAATCCTTAAAACCCCTCACCACCCTAAACTCCACCCCTTCAATAACCCTAAAAACGAATCACCACCATAGCCACTACCCAGATTTGAACCTTTAAAACCCTCACCAGCCCTAAACTCCACCCAGGCATGAACCCTAAATCTCCTCAACATACTTGTACTCCACCCATCCCTGAAACCTAAAAACACCTTACACACCTAAACCCCACTCATCCATAAACCCTAAAACGTCTTTTCTATGCCCGAAATCCAATTATTACTAGCCCTTAAAAATCATCATTACCCTAAACATTAACCATCCCAGAATTCAAAAACCCCAAGTAGTCCTAAACTCACCCAAGTTTAATGTTATTTTGGATTTTCCTTAGAATTATATTTTAAATGTTTCCTTTCATTTTTTTGGGATTTTCTTAAAATTGCTTTTCCTTAAAATTGTTTTCCATGAATTGGTTTCTCCCAATGTGGTTTCTCAGTTTTCGTTTTCCAATCATTCACACACATCGGCAATCACATATGCACTCAGTGGCTAGCATGACATGAGGAAGAAGTTGTGCACCTAGAACAGTGTTTGAGTAGAATTGACCTTTTCTTCAATGTAATGTATTAAGGGTGATCAGACATTAAGGTATTTGGCAAAGTCATTGTTCACTGCAGACATTAAGTGGATTTGTGTAGCTTAGTAGATGCCATACAGGATTTTGCATCAGGGCAAATGTGGCGCAACCCGACACACATTCATAGTAAATCTGGGCCCAAATTTCTATGGGACCAGGGACCAAAACTCAATGCACGTGCCCAACATAGGGGGAAATCAGTAGACATCCAGAAGTGAGAAGCTGACATTTTAACTCCTATCATAATATGATTAGCCACACTGTAGGCTCTTTTTAAGCTTTACATTTAAGTGACCATGTCATGAGTGATGTAATATGTGAGAACATAAGCAGTGCATTGCAGGGGTGTGAGTTATAGATAGCTCAGATAACTATAACTTCTGAATTGCTATGGTTTTGTTTGTGTGAAATCTGAACCTAAATTTAATACCCCCGTAACATTTGCTTTTTTCAGTGAACTTCTAAGATTTTTTAAATGCAATTTCCTAACTATAACATTCCTGTAACCTTTGGTGTTTTAGTGAATTTCTAAATTTTTTCAATGTCATTTCCTAACTATAGCATCCCTGTAACCTTTGTTTTTTTGTGAATTTTAAAGTTTTTTTAATACAGATTGTACTACATTTTCACCTATAAGTTCAATTTAATAATTTACATTTTTATAAGTTTATAAATACATTTTATTTATGCATTTGTCTTGTTAAATGCCTTAAAAGTAACAACAGAGAATGCACCCAAACCTCAACTTTTCATTGGATACAGTAAGTATCCACCCATCCACTTTGCAAACTACATCCTAAATCAGTTATTTGGTTTTCACATCTCTCTGGAGACAGTCTGAAAACCACATCTCCATCATTTATTGCCTTTCCTCCAAAAGAAGAGAGTTTCAAACTTAAGATGTCTTCTAAGAGAGTTTCAAACTTAAGATGTCTTCTGCTGAAGATAGAAGAGAAGGGAAAGAGCATGACAAAGAAGAAGACTTACCACCTAAAAGAATTTCTCCAACATTAGAAAATATTTCTCTTCCCTTCAGGAAAAAGAAAGTTCTTCCAAAATCTGTCCAATGCAATCTGTGCAGCAAAAACTGTCAAGAGGTATGGTGAAGAAGTATTTACATGACACATCCTCTATTCAGAAACACCTCAAAACCATACATATAGAGACTTATCACAGACTGATGAGAGAGGGAAAGTGTTGCAGCATCATCAGCAGCTTGACCATCTGTGGGACCCTTACCACCTGACCAGATGGTAATCATCCCTGCTGTTTCACCAAAACTGCAAGACATGGTCACTTATAGTGGCAAATGCCATATTCCAGTGTCACTAAAAATGTCATCTGTTGCCCAGTTTATGGATGCTGTCAACAAGCCTAATTGTTAATTTTTCTCACCTCACGGTTTCCTCTTTCCTTCCTCTTTAAACAACACAAGTAGCTATATGAAAAGCAAGTATAGAATACAGTTAACTTGACATTACATACTATTAGATTACATACTATAAGCAAATGAGTAGTTACCTAAGTGGTTATGTCAGTGTGTAAGAGGCTGTGTAAGTGGCTGAGCATGGGTGTATAAAATAAGTGGGTATTTGAGTGGCTGTATGGGTGGGTGACTGGGTGTGTGATTGGTTGAGTGGATTCGTGAGTGAGTGTATCAGTGCCTCTGTAGGTGTGTCACTGGATGTGTAAGTAGCTGTGTGAGTGTGTGAGTGGATATGTTAGTGACTGTATGAGTGTCTAAATGTGTATGTAACTGGCTATATGGGTTGGTAACTGGCTTAGGTAGTCGATGTTTGGGTGAGTAACTGTGTGTGCAAGTGGCTCTGTTAGTTGTCGATACATAAGTTCTGTGTCAGTGTGTGAATAAATGTGTAAGTAACTCTGTCTCTGTCTGACTGGGTCTGTGAGTAGCTGTATGGTTTTATGAGCAGGTATGTTAGTTGCTGTTTGGGTGGGTGACTGGGTATATAACTCGGTGTATGGGTGTGTAAATGCCTGTGTATCTGACTGCCTGAGTGCTGGGTACATGAATGGCTGTATAGGAATTTGCGAGTGGGTGTGATAGTGCCTGTATGGATGTGTGAATGACTATGTAAGTGGATGTACAATTGAGAAAATGGGTGTGTGAATGGTTTTATGGGTATGTGACTGTGTGTGTTTGTCAGTCACTGTCTGGCTATATGAGTGGTGGATACAAATGTGCTTTTGTGGGAGTGTAATTGGGTGTGTAAGTGCCTGTCTGACTGTGAGTGGGTGCAAATCACATTCTATTAAATCATATACTATAAGCAAACACACACATCTAATTTAAAACACTTTAATTCATACTGGCTTAATAAAATAACTATATTTTCAGGATAGCAATACCTTTTCCTCCTTTGCTGCTCACTTTATTTTTAGTTAATTTTCTCATCTAACCTCCCTTCTATTCTGCATTTACGTTAGTGTCTAGAAGCTATACATTTTCTTTCAGCTTATATACTCTCATAGGTTTTTTAAATAATGTACTATTTTATAGTAGAACCTAATTAACATACCTGTAAAATCTCTTTGCTGTTGTGCACCTTTTATTTTAATATCTGTAATACATGTTTTCCATTGCAAATCTCAAGTCAGAAATATGGCAATCCTCCTCCACTCTCAGTAGACAAGTACCCAAAATGGCTCTCCTTCCCACTGTGCTCTCACTCATACTCCTGTACTTAGCAAATCACAGACTTCCTTTCATCTTTTATATTTGTTATACCAATTCTAAATGGTCACTATTTTTTAACCCTTTCCATGTTTCCTATGAAGTAGCCCAATTTGGTAGGTTTTTTTGCAGATCCACATGGAAGCGCTTCAAAGCATTCAACAATCTGCTGTTAATGCTTTTCATTTATATTTCTTTTGTAAAATATTGTCAATTCCAAGGCATGCATTCCCTATGGAGCAATTTTTGTACACCAGTCTGCTTTTGAGTTTCGCACTACAACTTTTTTGTTGCCTTCCACCTACACTCTTTTACCTCATTTCCATAGTAACCATGTTTCCAATAGTCTATGCTTACCAGTATGTCAAAAGTTCACAATACTTTCTCTAAACAGCATACTAGCTTCACATTTACTGTAGCAGCTGTGGTTGACTGTTAAAAATTCCAAGCATATCCCAAACAACATAACTTTTTCTTTATTTTTTTCGAAAGCCAATCACAGAGTTAGTTACTTTTTTCTTAAAGTCGCTACTTACTTTTAGTTCCCTGTACATCTCCACAATCCAATCAAATATGTTCTTTTATTCTTTACTTGCTGTCCTCCATTGTAGCTACCATTCATCTTCAAAACTGCCTCTTTCTATTGCAGTCTTTTTCTGTGTGCTACTCCTGATTGTCTCCAAAATTGTCAGAATCTTGATTGTGGGCTACAGTTTTGTGTTTTAGGCCAGAGAGAGAGATAGAAAGAGTGACATTCACAGGGACCTAGGTTTATCTAATATAGACTTTACTTGGGTTGGCCAGAGAGGGTTAAAGTGGCATCAATTGCTGCCTTTGTTTGAAATCATTGCGATTGCCAACATCCAGACCTCATGATTGTGCACTGTGCTAGCACTGATCTTCGCACAATTACTGGGGCAGGACTGGAAATCCTGATGAAGGATAACTTTAGTAAATTAATGTCACTTTTCCCATATACTGCCTTGATGTTCTCTGACAGCTGTGAAAGACAAAAGTGGCAGTGGCCAACCCAATTTTCTCCACAGAAAGAGAATACCAATAAAAATGTCAAAAAAGCTGGTTCTGCATTTCTCTGAGACCACAACATGGGTTCTACATACCATAACAACTTATGCTTTGACATGGATGGAATATATCAAAAGACAAGTTTATTTCACAGACACAGGAAACAAGGTGCTCCTCAACAACTTAATAGGCTGCATCCTGTTCTATGTGCAGATACTATTTACACAACATAAACATGAAGGCTGTTTTCAGAGTCAACCCTTTTCCCAAACACTGGCTCTTTTGTTTTCAAATCCTTTTTTCAAATTTCTCACTCAGATCCACAGATCTGCTGTGGAACCTTGGCCAAAAAAAGGGTCTGTCTGCTTTGTTGCAGGTGAATCTACAAAGGATACTAAAAGCACACATTCAATATAAAACAACAACAAACTTAATAAAAACATATCCTATTACAATTTATATTACTGTATCACATTCCCATTTTTAAAAAGGGAGACCGGGCGGATCCCGCCTGCTATAGACCAATTTCCCTTCTAGATTCTGTAGCAAAAACATTAGGGAAGGTAATTTTGGATCGCCTAACTACTTATCTCGATCAAGCTAATATTATTTCAGATTTGCAATATGGCTTTAGACAGAGGAAGGGGACCTTGGACCAGTGTCTTAATCTCCAGTTAGTTATCGGGAAGTACACTATCGCCAGGAAGGGAGTCTTACACCTTGCCTTCATGGACCTAACTTCAGCTTTTGACTATGTCAATAGATCCAAATGATGGCGGGTGTTACGGGAACTGGGGATAGATGCAGACTTGGTCTCCTACCTGCAAGTAGCGCATGATAATACCACAGCTGCTGTACGGTATAATACTGATGGCAGCTTGACAAAATCATGGGAAGTAAAAAGGGGGGTCCGGCAGGGATGCATCTTGGCTCCACTGCTGTTTACACTGTACATCAACAAATTAGGAGACTCCCTAACAGCCTGCTGCAAAGATGTACCAAGAGCCAGATCTAAAATGATCCCAGCCCTTTTATACGCTGACAATGCGGTCCTACAGGCAAGAACCGCATTGGGCCTTCAACGTCTTTTAAATTGTTTTACTAATTTTATGGAGTCACTAGATTTAACCACAAATTTTAAGAAATCTCATACCATGACCATAGGGCTGGGAAGGGTGGCCAAGACTACATTTTACTGCAAGGGGGCAGAATTAACTAAAGTGCCTACGTTTCCGTACCTAGGTGTGGTTTTTGATGAGCGAGGATCTTGGTGCCCGCAACTTTTATAAAAAAAAAAGACATTAGCCCGAGGAGCAGGTGCCACACTAAATTTTGCCAAAAGACTGGGGTCAAAGCCACTACCTGCATTATTAAAAGTCTATAATGCAAAATGTGTTCCGATGGCTACATACAGGTGTGACATTTGGGGATACAAGGACGTTAAGGGGATCCAGGTGACTCAGAACAACTTTATGCGTAAACTTCTGGCGGTCCCTACCGCAACCCCTGTTTTTAATCTACATGAAGAACTGGGAACGGGTTATATATCAGACCAGATCGCGGTTGCCCCATTGTTACGTTGGCTAAGAGTATGGGCAAATCCGGCCCCTAATCTTAATCAACTTATAATTGCGGACTGTATGTTACTGGAGGGGGTGTTATCCATCCCATGGCTGAAATATGTCATGGAACAGACTAGATGGTTAGGTTGCCCTGATTTGTTCCCGAGCCCAGGTGTCCTGACCAAGACTGCAATTAAAGAAGTGAAAAAGCAGTTCTTGGATAAGCGGCAGAGTATGAGGGAGGAGACGGAACTAAGTAAACCTTCAGTGAGAAGATTTATCTTATTGTCCCTGGGCTCGCAAATGCAGCCATATTTATCTTATGTCAGCAAAGCATACCATCGCTTTGTTTTGACTAGATTTAGATTTAACTTGGTTCCTTGGCTCTTGGCATTTCCCAAGGTTATTCTAAACCCGGCTCACTCAGACCCTGTCCCTGCGACAATTTCTCGGATCAGGATACATTACACTTTTTGTTTTTCTGTTACTTTTATGCTTATCAGCGTAAAAAATACATTTTACCGCTCCTTAGAGAACAGCGGTTTGTTCAAGTAAGACCGGCCTTGGTCTATCTCCAGATGTTACCCTCCCCTGTGGTATCGCTGGGTGTGGCTAGTTTCTTAACAGCGGCCGTTAGACACAGGAAAAAGTTGCCACCACCAGAACAAACTTGCCACTTACTTTAAAGTACCCCTTTGAAACTCTCTTTATCAGCTGGGGACTTTCAGTTAGCATTTTTTGCACTTTACACTGTTTGCACTTTTCCACGATTTTTACATGAATGATGAAATGGCTAAATGAGATTCTTTTTAACCTGTTTTGTATCGGTATTTTAATCTAGTGACTCAATGTTTTTATGTATTGATGTGTCAATTCTGTATTTGTGTCCTTTTTTCTTGACTATGTTTACTTTTTTGGCTCTTGTCTGCCGAATAAAGTTTTCTGACTGACTGACTGACTGACACTGCCAGTGTGTGGTTGTGTGAGTAGCTGTGTAATTAAAGGTGTGGGTGTGCGTGGTGCTATATGGGGGTATGAGTTGGTGTGTTAGTGGCTGTGTGCGTGTCTAAATGGGAGTGAGAGTGACTGTGTGGCTATGTCAGTAGCTGTCTAGTGCATGTGTGGGTGTTTGAGTGGGTTTCTGGATCTGTGAGTGGATGTGTAAGTGGCTGTACGGGTGTCTGAGTAGGTGTGTGAATGGTTGTGTGAGTGGGTGTGTGATGGGCTGTGTGGGTGTGTAAGTGCTGTATGGGGGTGCATGTTGCTGTGTGAGTAGGTATGTGTGGGTGTGTGAGTGGTTGTCCAGATCAGTAAGTGGGTATGTAAGTAACTGTATGGGAGTGTGAGTAGGTGTGTGAGTGATTGTGTGAGTGTGTAAGTGGCTCTGTGAGTCTGTGAGTGGGTGTGTGACTGGCTATGTGGATGTGTAAGTGGCAGTATGGGTGTGTATGTGGCTCTGTGAGTCTCTGTTTGGGTCTGTGAGTGGGTGTGTGAGTGGTTCATTGGCTCTGTGAGAAGATGTATCAGTGACCAATAGGTGTGTGAGTAGGTCTGTGTGTGGCTGTATGAATATGTGAGTGGGTGTCTGAGTGGGTATATGGGGTGTGAGAGAGTGTGTGAGTGTGTCTGTGAATGGATGTATGTGTTTTTTAATTGGGTCTGGATCTGCAAAACTGCTGCATATTCACACATGGGGCCGCGCTGAGCACTACGGTGGGTCTGGAGAATTCTTGCATGCCTCCATCAGTCCCATGGAGTCAGGGTACCTCTACCATGACCCCTTCTATCCTTTTTACATTTTATTCCCCTTGGGAACCGTGCACAGATTGACAAATAGTGGCCACAACTTTTTTCTCAGGTTACGCGTCTCTAGATATACATAAATCTTTTTACTTTAAAAACTTCAGAACAACTGAACAGATTTACACCAAATTACAAAGCACACTCTCTCAGGAATAAGATCTAGCTTTCTGCCAAATTTGGTGTAATTCTATTCAGTGGTCCAGGCTGTAGTTGTGTCTAAAATCCCTATGGAAAATTGCAAGCAGAAAACGTGTTTTGGGTCCCCTGCTCTTTCTCAGCCCCAGCTTGACGAATCACCCCAAAACTTTCCAGACAGCAGCTTATGTGAATGAAAGCTAGTTTTCAAAGTTTTGTGAAGAGATCTATATATATATATATATATATATATATATATATATATATATATATATAGTCACTGAAAAAACCATAGGTTTCAGGGACGTTATAGTTAGAAATTAGCATTTAAAAAACCTTAGAAATTATAGTTAGTTGGACATTTCACTCATACAAAACCAGAGAAATGTGGCCGTTATAGTTAGTTGAGCTAACTATAACTCGCGCCCCCGAAATGCACTGCTGATGACGTCACATATCACATCATTCATGACATGGTCAGTGACATCACTGATGACATCACTGATGACATCATCCAGTGACTGTGTATTTCTGTAAAGTTTAAATATGTTTTATATATATATATATGCAAAAAGAACAATTGATGGACAGAATGTAAAACAATGTCATACATTCACCCCAGTACAGAGACCTGGGCCTAAATCCATCGTTTTTTTGCTCACCATGCCATTCCAGTTTGAACCCAGCCATATGCAAATCAGTCTTGACTGCCCGAACTGCCAGACAAGGTCTTCTCTGGACTGGAAACAAGCATCCTAGGACCGGTTTCGGGGTTTCACCCCTCCTCAGCCAGGATAGCTTGACTCCAGTGCCATGGCGAGCACAGGACCCACGTCTGGGCATACCCGTCCCACTCGGGGTGACAAAGGCAAAAAGAACAATTGATGGACAGAATGTAGAACAATATCATACATGCACCCAGTACAGAGATCTGGGCCTAAATCCATCGTTTTTTTGCTCACCATGCCATTCCAGTTTGAACCCGGCCATATGCAAATCAGTCTTGACCGCCCGAACTGCCAGACCAGGTCTTCTCTGGACTGGAAACAAGCATCCTAGGACCGGTTTCGGGGTTTCACCCCTCATCAGCCAGGATAGCTTGACTCCAGTGGCATAACGAGCACGGGACCCACGTCTGGGCATACCCGTCCCACTCGGGGTGACAAATGCAAAAAGAACAATTGATGGACAGAATGTAGAACAATGTCATACATTCACCCCAGTACAGAGATCTGGGCCTAAATCCATCGTTTTTTTGCTCACCATGCCATTCCAGTTTGAACCCAGCCATATGCAAATCAGTCTTGACCATGTTCCCAATGGGAACAGTCCAGCCTGAACTGCCAGACCAGGTCCTCTCTGGACTGGAAACAAGCATCCTAGGACTGGTTTCGGGGTTTCACCCCTCATCAGCCAGGATAGCTTGACTCCAGTGGCATGGCGAGCACAGGACCCACGTCTGGGCATACCCGTCCCACTCAGGGTGACAAAGGCAAAAAGAACAATTGATGGACAGAATGTAGAACAATATCATACATGCACCCAGTACAGAGATATGGGCCTAAATCCATCGTTTTTTTGCTCACCATGCCATTCCAGTTTGAACCCAGCCATATGCAAATCAGTCTTGACCCTGTTCCCAATGGGTACAGTCTAGCGCGAACTGCCAGACCAGGTCCTCTCTGGACTGGAAACAAGCATCCTAGGACCGGTTTCGGGGTTTCACCCCTCATCAGCCAGGATAGCTTGACTCCAGTGGCATGGCGAGCACGGGACCCACGTCTGGGCATACCCGTCCCACTCGGGGTGACAAACGCAAAAAGAACAATTGATGGATAGAATGTAGAACAATGTCATACATTCACCCCAGTACAAGACTGATTTGCATATAGCTGTGTCTGAAATGGGGTGGCAAAGTGAGCTAAAGAACGATGATGGATTCAACCCAGATCTGTGACTGGGGGTGAGTGTCTAAAAAGTTTCAGCACTCCGTTCATCATCTCTTGTGTTTGCTTTTTCGCCCTAAATTGGCAGGGTATGCCCAGACGTGGGTCCCTTGCTCACTTTGCCACTGGATTCAAGCTAGCCTGGCTGATGAGGGCTGTTAGCCCGAAACCGGTCCCAGGATGCTTGTTTCCGGTCCAGGGAAGACATGGCTTGGCAGTTCGGGCTGGACTGTTCCCATGAGGCACAGGGTCAGACTGATTTGCATATGGCCATGTCTGAACTGGGGTGGTGGAGTGAGCTAAAGAATGATGATGGATTAAACCCAGATCAGTTGACTGGGGGTGAGTGTTTGATTTGCTCTAACGCTCCGTCCATCATCCCCTTTGGTATCGCTTTGTTCGCCCTAAGTTGGAAGGGTATGCCCAGACGTGGGTCCCTTGCTCACTTTGCCACTGGATTCAAGATAGCCTGGCTGATGAGGGTTTTGAACCCGAAACCGATCCCAGGATGCTTGTTTCCGGTCCAGGGAAGACATGGCTTGGCAGTTCGGGCTGGACTGTTCCCATGAGGCACAGGGTCAGACTGATTTGCATATAGCTGTGTCTGAAATAGGATGGCGAAGTGAGCTAAAGAATGATGATGGATTCAACCCAGATCTGTGACTGGGGGTGAGTGTCTGAAAAGTTTCAGCACTCCGTTCATCATCTCTTGTGTTTGCTTTGTTCACCCTAAGTTGGCAGGGTATGCCCAGACATGGGTCCCTTGCTCACTTTGCCACTGGATTCAAGCTAGCCTGGCTGATGAGGGCTGTTAGCCCGAAACTGGTCCCAGGATGCTTGTTTCCGGTCCAGGGAAGACATGGCTTGGCAGTTCGGGCTGGACTGTTTCCATGAGGCACAGGTTCAAGACTGATTTGCATATAGCTGTGTCTGAACTGGGGTGGCGAAGTGAGCTAAAGAACGATGATGGATTCAACCCAGATCTGTGACTGGGGGTGAGTGTCTGAAAGGTTTCAGCACTCCGTTCATCATTTCTTCTGTTTAAGGTGTATTGAAGAATGAGTGGGTGTATAAGTTTCTGAATGGATGATTTCGTAGGTGCATGACTGACTGTATAAGTGAGTGTTTATACGTGTCTTACTGAATGCATGGGTTAGTGACTAAACTGTGTAAATGTCTGTATCAGTCTGTCAGTTGGTGTGTAAGCAGTTGCATGGGTTGGTGAGTAGCGAAATGAGTGTCTATATGGGTTATTGATTGGTGTCTGAGTATCTGTATGGGTGCCTGAGTGTCTGTGTGGGTGGGTGGGGGGTGTGTGACTCTGTGCATAGATGTGTGACTGGGTGATTCACTGAGTGTATGGGTTCAAGAGTGCATCTGTGTTGGCCTGTATGGGTGGGTGAGTGTGTGTATGAGTGTTTGTGAGTGAATGGATGTCTCAGTGGTACATGTGTGAGTAACTCCATATGTGAAAGGCAGTATATGTGAGTGATTGTGAGAGTGGCTGTATGGATGAGTGTGTGCTTGTATCAGTGATTGTGTAAGAGAGTAAGTATGTGTTAGTATCTGTATGAATAAGTGAGGTGGTGTGTGTATAACTGTATAGGTGAGTAAATGGGAGTGTGATTTATTCTTTGCATGACTGACTAGGTGTGTGAGTAACACTATGGATGAGTGGCGGTGTGTGAGTGTCTGTATAGGTGTATGAGTGCATATGATAGCGCTGTATTGATGAGTGACTGCATGTATGAGTGACTGTATGGGTGAATGAGTGGATGTGTGTGTAGACCTAGGAATCAGTGTGTGGGTTGTAGTTACTGGTATTGGTGTGTCTATGGTTTCGAAAATGGTACCCTGTATTTTAGAGTGGGTGTATCAAAGGTTATATTAGGGTGTGAGGAGGTGCATCAGATTATAACGTGGATGATGTCATCAGTGATGTCATCAGTGATGTCATTTGAGATGTCATCAGTGATGTCATCAGTGATGTCACTGACCATGTCATGAATGATGTATTATGTGACGTCATCAACAGTGCATTGCGGGGGCGCGAGTTATAGTTAGCTCAGCTAAATATAACGGCCGAATTTCTCTGGTTTTGTACGAGTGAAATGTCCAACTAACTATAACGTCCCTGAAACCTGTGGCTTTTTCAGTGAATTTCTAAGGTTTTTTTAAATGCTAATTTCTAGCTATAACGTCCCTGAAACCTATAGTTTTTTCAGGAATTTCAAAGGTTTTTTAAGTGCTAATTTCTAACTATAACGTCCCTGAAACCTATGGTTTTTTTCAGTGAATTTCGAAGGTTTTTTAAATGCTAATTTCTAACTATGCCTATAGAGGTAGGACATGTGCAGAAAGAGGAAGAAATGCGCAGAAAGAAGCAAGAGAAATGCAGAAAGAGCCAACAGAGGTGCAGAAAGAGGCCTTGTTGCAAAGTCATCCTGTGCCCCCAACTTTTTGCTGACGGGTACTGGTGGTAACTGACTCTGCCTAACCAGGCCTAGAGCCAGTGCTATGCTAAAAGACACTTAGAATACAGTGAAAACACCTACATACACTAGGGTACACTATGGGTTGTGGTACCCCTGTGATTGGCATGACCTCCCCTGTAAGGCCCTAGTATATAATAGGGCACGGGGATTAAAACTACCTCTAAGTCAGAGGTGCAGAAAGATGCTTCTTTAAGTAGTAGTCACATTTGGAGAGTGGTGGAGAAAGGGTGCTGGGCCTCCGACCAGCGCTCATGAATTCCGCTGCGTGGGACTTACAGGAAGTACCAGGAGGGCTTCTTGGCCCCCAAAGTCCCTCAGGAGAAAATTGGACTTCATCCTCCATCCCCCATCCCGTATTCTGCCAGGAGGTGCGTTTGCAGAGTGGTGGAGAAAAAGTGGCATGGCCTCCGAAGACGTCTTAGCAATCCCACTGTGTGGGACTTACTGGAGGTAACAAGAGGGGTAGTTGGCCCCCAAGGACATCCCTGGGGGCCAACTACCCCACCTATTACCTCCAGTAAGTCCTACACAGCAGGATTGCTAAGTTCTTATAGCAGGACACGCCCCCTTTGCCCACCACTGTGCAAACGCGCTACCTGGCGCGCTCTTGGATGGGGATTGAAGTTCCCTTCGCTGCTGGGGGTCCTTTAGGGGCCAACTACCCTACCTCTTACCTCCAGTAAGACCCACACAGTGGGATTGCTGAGAGGTAGACACAGGCCATGCCCCCTTTCTCCACCACTCTGCAGACGCACCTCCTGGCGTTCTGGGTTGGGGGATTAAGTCCCCTTGAATCCTGAGGGTCCCTGGGGCCAACTAGCCCACCAGGTATCTCCAGTAAGCGCCACAGAGCTGCATTGCAGAGAGGTGGTAAGAGGAAACGCCCCTTTTAACACCACTCTGCAAATGCGGCTCCTGGTGCACTGCTGCTCGGAGGATGAAGTCCACTTGTGTCCTGAGGTCCTCAGGACACAAGAGGACCTCATCGCCCCACCAGCAGTGTGCCAAGAGGCGCGTGTGCAGAGTGATGTAAAAAGGGGAGTGACCTCGGACCACCTCTCTGCAACGCAGCTCTGTGGCGCATACTGGAGGTACCTGGTGGGCTAGTTGGCCCCCGGGGACCCTCAGTATTCAAGGGGAATTAATTCCCCAACTTACAACGCGCCAGGGGGCGCGTTTGCAGAGTGGTGCAGAGAGGGGGCGGGGCCTCAGGCGAGATGCCAGCTTTTTTTTTTTTTTTTTTTTAGAAGGGGGGCTGTGTGGCCCCCCTACTTTTACCATTTTTGGGGACCTGGGGACCCCATCCCCTAGGGCCTACCCCCTTTTTATAAAATAAAAAAAAAAACGGGAAGGGGGCCGCGTGGCCCCCCTCCCGAGGCCAATTTCAGCCCCGGAGACCCCATCCCTGGGTCATGGCCAGTCTTTTTTTTTTTACATTAATTAAATTCTTTGGAGGGGGGGCCGCGTGACCCCCCTCCTCAGGCCAATTATGGCCCCAGGGACCCCATCCCCCGGGCCGGCCTTTCCGTTTAAAAAAAAAAAAAATTTTATTGCGGAGAAGGGGTGCCGCGTGCCCCCCTCCCGGGCCACTTCTGGCCCTGGGAACCCCATCCCCCGGGGCCCGGCCTCACCATTGGAGACCGTGGGGGGAGCCCCAATGCCCCCACGGTCCCGCCGGCTCCCCGCCACCTGCGGGGCCCGGCATTGTTTTGCACAAGGGGAGCTGCTGACATGCAGCTCCCCTTGTGCAAAAGCAATTCTGCTTTGGTTTTTGGATGCGAGAGCAGGTTTCCTGCTCTTGCGTCCAAAAACCAAATCAGAGTTTGTTATGACAGGGCGGGAGCCGTGCTCCCGCTCTGCCATAGCAAACAGCAATGTCCCAGGGGTGGGCACCCTGGGACACTGCAGGAGCTGTTCCTGGGGGGTGGCGGTCCCCAGGGCCATCAAGGGCTCCAGGAGGGGGGCCGCGCGGCCCCCCTCCCTACATTTCAAAGCCCCGGGAGGTGGTGGTCCCCAGGGCTTGGGGGGCCCATTAGGCCCCCCCTCATTAATAACAGAAACCCCGGGGAGGTGGTGGTCCCCGGGGCTTGGGGGGGGGCCCGCGAGGCCCCCCCTCCCACTATTATATAAAAGCTCCAGGAGGTGGCAATCCCCGGGGCAGCATGGGGGGGTTGGGACCCCCCCACGCATTTATTATTGAAGCCCCGAGGATGCGCGGTACCCCCTGCACACTATTAACTAAGCACCGGGGAGGTGGCGGTCCCCGGGGCTGCGGAGGACCCCGTGGGCCCCCGCAAATTAATTACGCATTGCCCCCGGTGTTACGTGCTGGATTGAGGCCC
>CAWUFW010026083.1:0-37114 GCA_963921515.1 Calotriton arnoldi | reverse complement strand
GAACGACGCAGATTGCCTGAGGTGGAGGGGAAGGGTGTTCCAGGACTTGGCGGCGACGTAGGAGAAGGATCTTTCTCCGGTTCTGGTCTTGTGGATCCGTGGGACAGAGGCCAGGGAGAGTTGGGCGGAGCGGAGTTGTCTGGCGGGTGTGTGGAATGCGAGGCAATGGTTCAGATATTCTGGTCCTGCATTGTAGAGAGTTTTGCAGGCATATGTGAGGAGCTTGAAGGTGATTCTCTTGTTTATTTGGAGCCAGTGGAGTTGTCGGTTGTGTTTTGTGGCTGCGGCAGGGGATGTCAAGGACCAGTCTGGCTGCTGTGTTTTGAACTTTCTGTAGTTTCCTGAGCTGTTTCTGGGTGATGCTGGCATAAAGTGCATTGTCATAGTCAAGTCTGCTGGTGATGAGTGCGTGGGTGCCTTCTTTCTGGATTCTGTGGGGATCCACCTGAATGTCTTTTGAAGCAGGCGGAGCGTGTGGAAGCAGGATGTGGATACTGCGTTGATTTGATTGTTCATTGTGAGCGAGGAGTCCAGTATGATGCCGAGGTTGCGTGCGTGGTCAGTAGGGGTGGGAGGGGTTCCTAGTGTGGTGGGCCACCAGGAGTCATCCCAGGCTGAGGGGATGGGTCCCAGGATGAGTAAATCGGTCTTGTCTGAGTTGAGATTGAGGTAGCTGTCTTTCATCCAGGTAGCAACTGCCTTCATTCCGCTGTAAAACTTGATTCTGGCGGCTGTGAGTTCATTGGTGAGGTAGAGGATCAGCTAGGTGTCGTCGGCATAGGAGACGATGTTGAGTCCGTGGCTTCTGACGATGGCTGTGAGGGGGACCATGTAGATGTTGAAGAGGGGGGTCTCAGGGAGGAGCCCTGGGGCACTTCGCAGCTGATCTCTGTAGGTTCTGATAGGAACAGGGGTAGTCTGACTCACTTTGTTCAGCCTGTAAGGGAGGAGTGGATCCAGTCCAGTGCCTTGCCGCAGATGCCAGCATTGTGGAGTCTCGTAATTAGGGTCCGGTGGGAGACACTGTCGAAGGCGGCCCAGAGGTCCAGTAGGATGAGGGCTGCAGTTTCACCCCTGCCAAAGAGGGAGAGGATGTTGTCGGTGGCAGCGAGGAGTGCGGTCTTGGTGCTGTGATTGTTTCATAAGACGGATTGGGAGGTGTCCAGGACCTGGTTCTCTTTGATGAACTCGGAGAGTTGTGCATTGATGGCCTTCTCAATGACCTTGGCTGGGAAGGGTAGGAGGGAGATGGGTCTGAAGTTCTTGAGGTCTGAAGGGTCGGCAGACAGCTTCTTCAGCAGGGGGTTGATCTCAGAGTGTTTCCAGTCATCAGGAAAGATGGTGGTTTTGATGGAGAAGTTGATGGTGCGGCGAAGCTGGGGTGCGATGGAGGCGGCTGCTGTATGGAAGATGTGGTACAGGCAAGGATCCGATGGGGCTCCTGAGTGGATGCCCTTCATGGTCTTGAGTGTGGTGAGCGGAGTCCAGTTGAGCACGATCTGTGGTGCGGCGTGGTTGCGTGCAGTGATGGTGGGCGTAGTGGCAGGGTCTTGGGTGTCGAAGCTTTTATAGATCTGCCTGATCTTGTGGTGGAAGAAGGTGCCAAGTTTGTTGCAGAGGTCTTGGGAGGATGGGACGTCTGTGGTCTCGCTGTTGGGCCTGGCGAACTCCTTGATGATGGCAAAGAGTTCTTTGCTGTTGTGTGCGCTGGTGTTAATTCAGTCTTGGAAGGCAGTTTTCTTTATGGTTTTGAGGAGAAGGTGGTGTGCGGTGATGGCGGATTTGAAGGTTGCGTGGGTTTCTGGGGTTTTGTTGTTCCTCCATCTCTTCTCGAGTCATCTGCAGGTGCGTCTGGACCCATGGAGGGTGGGAGTGAACCAGCTGGCTTTCATGGAGTATTGCTTTCCTGGTGTTTTCTTGAGGGGTACCAGAGTGACGGCACAGTTGGAGATCCATTGGTGGAGGTTTCACGCTGCGGTGTTGGCGTCTGTTGGTGTTGGCGGAGTGGTCGTGCTGAGGAAGTCGATGAGAAGTTCTTCGGTGACCTTGTTCCAGCTGCGACAGGGGGCGATGAGGGCGTTGGTGTACGGTGGGCGTGGCGAAGGCGAGATGCACACAGTGGTGGTCGGTCCAGAGGACTTCGGTGGAGTGGCTGTAGGTGATGTTCTCACTGGCGGAGAAAATGGAGTAGAGCGTGTGTCCAGCTGTGTGTGTCGGTGCGGTGACTAGCTGCTTGAGTCTGATATTGGCGAGGTTCTCCAGTAGGGAGGTGGTGTTCTGGTCACTGGGGTTGTCCAGGTGGAAGTTGAGGTCTTTGAGTATGTTGTAATTGGTGGATGTGAGAGCCTGGGGTGCGATGAGGTCTACAATGGCCTCGGTGAAGGGCAGGCGGGGCCGGGGGCCTGTAGACGAGGGTGCTGCAGAGGATGTTGGTGGGGTTGGTCTGGATCTGGAAGTGGAGGTGTTCCATGGTTGTCAACGGGTCATTTGAGTGCGTGATCAGTCGGAGGGTGTTCTTGTGGACAATGGCGATGCCTCCTCCTGGTCAGTCGGCGCAGTCCTTGCAGGTGATTTTGTAGCCATCGGGGATGGTGATGGCGATGTCCAGTCCAGAACTGGGGTTGGTCCAGGTTTCTGTGAAGAAGGCGGTGTCGGGAGAGGTGGCATCGAGGAGGTCACAGATTTCTGTGGCATGTTTGTGGAGGAATCATACGTTGAAGACGATGCAGTTGAGCCGGTCAGGTGCGCTGTTGGTCAGCTGGGTGGTGAGAGGATCTGGCGTGTTAGCATGGGTGAAGGTGTGGCTGCAATTCCGGCAGGCGAAGGGTCCATGGGTCTCCTTCGGCAACGCGAGGTGGCAGGTGGCGTGGTGTCCTGAGTTGAGGGCGAGCAGTGTTCTGGCGTCGTAGAGGTGGAAGGTCGGAGAACTAGGGCCCCTGGTGCTAGGCGCAGTCCAGGCAAGGACAGGGGTAGGCGGGCTTGCCTTTGGCACACCTTCGTCATACCAGCGGTGTGCTCGCTGCGTGTGGCCGCCATTAAGTAGTGCTGCAGGGGGGCTGGACAGCTGGGAGGCAGGAAAAGCGGGAGCGGGAAGAGTCACTGGAGGGTGGAGTGGCTGCGAGGAATCGCAGGGGCGAGGGCGGCAAAAAAAGGGAAGAAAAAGGCAAAAGCAGGGAAAAAAGCAATGAAGGCAGAAAGACACAAAGCAGAAAAAGCAGAAAAGAGAGACAGAGGGGCAGCCCAGCAGCAGAGCAGTGACGCTCTACAACTAGACCACCAGGGATGAAGCGCAGGCAGGAGCCTGTGGGTGGAGGAGGGCCGTGAACTCCTGACCAGTGGTCAGCAGCAGCAAAGGGGGCAGCAACCAGGTGGAACTGCACCGTGAAGGGAGCAAGTCCACTAGAACTGTTGGCTCTGTTTTGGGGTTGGCTCATGGTGGGCAGCCCCGTCCCTATATATTAAAAAAAATGCTTTCTATGGCATCTAGTGGGCTTCCTGCCCCACCAGGGGAGATGATTTGCAGTAATTACCCTATTTACCCCCCGGGGGCAGAAAGACTGATGTCCTATTTAAATCAGGTGGGGGCATGGCCATGCTCTTGTTAGGCGGCCCCTACCCCTATATTTTAAAAATAAATCTTCCAAACAAGTCCTTTCCCTGGTGTCTATTGGGCATTCTGCCTCACCCCAAGGGCAGATTGGCAGTAATTACCCCCATGTGTACCCCCGGGGGGCAGAAACACTGAAATAATTTAATATACTGAGGAAGAACAAGCCCTTGCCTAAGGGGCCGCTCCCACCATCCCTAGTGCCTAGTGCCTAGTGAGTGGATCCCTGCTTGGGGATCGCTCTCCTGTTGTGATCCCCAAGCAGGGATCCACTGGGCAGGAGTACCGTTGAAAAGGGGAGATTCTCCCCTTTCCAACAATAACTCCCCCAAAACCATCAGTGCTCGTGGGGCTGAGATATGCCCCCGAGCACTGATGCAGTGAAAGAAAAGTGAGTCCATTGGCTCTTTTACTTTCACTTTACTGTAATGATGTCAGCACGCCCTGAAAACTGATCGTCGTTACATCAAACAAAAAGAAACCATCAGACTACTTGGAAAGCTCTTCTAGAGCAGCCTGATGTTAAAAAAAAATAAAGGACTCCCTCTGGTGCAGAGCCCCAGTATACCTCACAGGTGTAGGCCAATGGCTGGCTCATGCACTGGGGAGGTAGTGCAGGTGTCGGACATTGGTCGACACATGCACTTAAAAGGATAATCTCTGCTTCTAGTGAGCTCTTGATGTTTTTCCACATTGCATGCTGCCTCTAAAGACTGCCTTAAATGAGTCCAAGAGCATATTTGGGGAGCCTTTGCCCAAATAATTTTCCTCAAAGTAGTGCTGAATTGTTTCTCTCAATGCCTGATTTCATAATCTATCCTTAAGTAGCATTTTACCAAACTTTCAGCTGTTTTTTCCACATTTCTCTCGATGGCTGCCCCCTCTCCCAGATCTGCATCGCATGGTCTGAGGTCGCTATGGAGCCATGTATAGTTGAAGCTTTTGTGTCCCCCAAACTCTAGGTGCCCGACATTAATTCTGTCCGAGAGTATGATCTATGGACATTTGAGAAAAAGGTATATTCCTTTTCATCCAAGTGTTTAGCCCTGCATAAATCTGTTGTGTAAGTTACAACTTTGGAGTAAGGCTACAAAGAGTGCCTTTCCACCTACAGGTGACACAGGTGAACTTGGTTCAATGCACCAGCGATGAATGTGAAAGACAAATTATTGTAGCCCCACAAAACACTATTCAATGTATTACTTTTGGGTTACTAACAATCCCATAAAGGGATCACGGGCACTGTGGAAACAGCAATAAACCATATTTCGTCATTCACAGTATCACACACACTCTATTAAGAAGAATGAACACTTTTACGTTAAAAGTATTTATTACTGCAGGGCCAATCTGTTTCACAGTACAAAAATAGCAATAAGGCATGTTATAAATAACAAGAATAAAACAAGCATTTCCAGTATTATTAAAATGTAATTTAAAATATTATGTAAACCTAACACCCTAACACTTGCTTCTATGCGTTATACTATGAGAGCATGAAAGGCAGAGCAACTTGCAATCTAGAGTTTCTTAGGGAGTAGAGACTCACTGCATACCTTGCTGACAGCAAAGGTTGTCTTTATCAGTGGAGGCGTGAAGACAGTTTTCCATGCAAAGGGCAAACACACACTGCGGTAGCAGTAAGTCGGTTTTCCTCCGGGGCTTGGCTTTATCAGCTTTATTTTTCAGGCGAGATGTATCATCTGTGAATTGTGCTGTGTGCTGGAATCACGGGTGATAATCTGGGCAAAAGACCCCTTATAACAAGTGGTCAAGCGGCAATCCTTATGTTCTATATCTTATCAGAAATTGGAATTTCTGACATAGGTTTTGGAACGTCTAACATAGATTATGTGTCTCAAGGTATACGTCCCAGACTTTTCCTTATACACATATACAGCAAAAAGGACGTCAATACAGAGTACATTATTTTGGATATGTTTCTGTATGTGTTCTTATTTAACCTCAACATGATGAGCAGTAAACATTTGGGCCAGACAAATGTTGCATTAGATGTTGTTTGTGTCTTTGTCGTTAATCAAAGAACTTGACTCTATCACAGCTCCTAGAAAGAAATGGTCTGGCAAAATCTGCGTTTAAAGGCAGACATGACAATGAATCTGCAATAATCAGGGAATATGGCGGCTTCTATTGTCTAAGTTAAGGAAGATGCAGCCTCTGTGAACTAAGATGGAGCTGGGTCTCCATGAGATGGGGTCGGACCTTAGGGACATTACATCAGATGCATGACGCCCATGTCCATGAATATATGCTACGTCTCTTGTGATAATATTCTCTGATTGTATCTGTGGTTTAGATCTATTTTATGCAATATTAAGTGATTTTATGTGTTTTATTGTTTTTTGCAAAGTATAATATTATATAGTTTAATAGATTATGGTCTCAATAAACTTATTTTCTATTACTTGATTTCACTTGTATGCAACTCAATGGGAAAATAAATTGACCCAATTTTTTCATAAATCTCCCTCTTTCCTGTTTCCAAATGTTGGCATGTATGTTTGCAGGTCTGTCATTATAACCGTGCTACATATTTCTTTTGGAAGGACAGAATGGGGATATTTATATATAAAACCCAAGGGCACCCTTCAGTGAGGTCGAACATGGAATAATTTTAGGGTGTTTCTCTTTTGGGGGCTAGAATACTATCACACTTTTTTCATCACTTTCATAGTTTAGCTTTCTTTCGTCCAGGGTTAGCGCGTTTTCTACATGCAAGGAATACATCCCTGAAGGGAAAAATAAATATTAGTTTAAGCAGATGTTTTAAAGAAAAAAAATTTTTTATTCACCAAGCAATGTAAATAAAATAGCAATTTGCTGTTTAATACAGTATTTATTGGCAGTGATACAGAGCTGTCATATGTTTAAACTCATCTCAATTCGAAAACAAAAAGCTTAAGTTTAAAAACAATAATTATTCTTGGAGCACATAGTTTATGAAAGAGTGTTTTAAACAGATTGTTTTGTTTTAGCTGTATTAGGTTAAAATGAAAGCTCTGACATTGCATATTAAATGGAATTTATTACGCAGAACTGGTTCTAATTTTGTACAGCGAAATGTTTTCTTCCTTAAATGGAAAATGCGTACTTTACTAAATGTTCTCAGGCCGCATTCTGCCTTCTTAAACGAATGCCTGAAAATGAGTGTACAGACACCATTGTCATTGTGGGTATTTAATATGTAGTTCCTCGTTCCAAGACCGGCACAACCACAAGAGGCAATATCCGCATTCTTCTATTTTTCAGTCCATGGAATGGTAGATAACATATATTGTTTCTTTTTTTCCTCAAATTTAGGTGTACTAACTCAAAATGCTCATAGGTGGCGGCAACATTTGCACCAGATTTTACCTTAAAAAAGTTGTCCAACAACACGTGGTGTAGGAATTCCTGCACCATTTATAATGTCGGTTCAGGTGCAAAATTTTGATTTCACCTGAATCTGCATTATACAAGTCCTGTAATGAGGGCCTTGGAGTACTGAATGGTGTTGTTATTCCATATGTGCTTAGCAGGTCACTGCAAAAAGAAGGTTTCAATCAGGGGTGAAGGTGAAAACGTCTGCGAAGTTGGATGAATTCAGAATCTTCACCTTGGCTTGTCCTAACCTCAGCCCATACAAATTAGCTGTTTTCCAGATAGAGGGATGTACTGCCAATGAAGGGAAGGACATTGGGCGACTGAACAAACAGCAAAAAGCTATTGCGACGGGAGACTGGCCGAGGACGGGGCAGTGCTATGGGCTTAGGTTGGAGCCTGGATGTGACGGGTGGGGGGTAGGTGCGAGAGAAAGCAAGAAAGCACACCAACAAAGTCTTTACCATAGGTTGCGGTTTAATATGCAGATGATGGTGTAAAGGGCAGGAGGTAGACATCGGTACATACGAGGGAGCTTATTAACAAGTCCATTGGCCTGCTGGTGCATCACTTTTTTTGATGCACCGGCGGCAGAGTGTGCCTGCCCATATTTACAAGGCCACGCAAAGTCACCCTACAGGACTTTTCGAGGCCTTGTAAACTTGGGCCCTTTTCACGCATTACTCTGCGTGAAAGGGGCGTTCCATGAGTGTTGCTGTGGTTATTCCCACGCGACATCCATGGATCCTGACACATTCCCAGATTTGCAAAGTGTCATAAACCTGGGAATGCGTCAGACTCCTATGCCTCCCCAGGGGAGGCGTAGGAGTGGAGCAACACACATAGAAGGAGTAAAACACCATTAATGATTGTTTTTGTGTAGGAAGGTATTCCTTCCTGCACAACAACAATCATTCCTGTAACTCATGCACCCTTGCACTATAACACAAGGGTGTCTGCATTGGCGCACAGCTGCTGTTTGTGCGCAAGGGAGAAGGACAGGAATGTGCTGTATCTTGTAGATGCGGCACATTCCTGCCCTTTTCTTTTGACGCACAGCAGCAGGGCAGGAATCCTTGCTGTGCTGCTGTGTGCCAAAATATAGTAAAATGAGGCCCCAGCTGTTGTAGGACTCACAGTGACAGCTGACACGCAGTTCCAATCTATCCACTGACTCACATAGCAATAATAATGATTTCCCACTTGCCATTAAGTGCCACAGAAGCTGTCCCTTTCTTTTTAACACTGTATTAGCTTTGTAATTTGGAAAGCTTGAAGCTGCAACTTTAGAATCCCTTGTCTTGACCTATTGGATAAGGAAGAGGGACTGGGATGTAGGGCATGAGAAGTGAATATGGATGAGTATGTAACTTTGTGGCAGAAAACTTAACTTTTGATTTTTAGGTCTCATCTACAGACTGCTTAAGCTCTATTTTGTCAAAGGAACTCTTGTTGGCCATATCAGAACTTACAGCAGGCTTTGTGCCAGCTCATTGCTTACCACTGGTTGGCTTTCTTTCCACTCTAATTTGCTTGCTTCTTGTTCAATGGTTTTCCTTTCACTTCTCATGATTTTCCCTCAAATGCAGCTTAACATGTACTTTCCACTGGTCTTATTCAGGTAACTACTTTTTTCTTTTGCTTTCATTACTCCATAACGGTGCATTTCTCCCTCTTGTGCTGCTACCCACCGCAAATACTTGTCCCATCCCGGCACACTCTATGTTACTCCCTCCTGCCCAACCCCAACTCGACTAGTGCTCACAGCAGCCTGACATTTTTAATTTTCTTTTTCCCCACCCATTCCCCCCTCCTGCCATCCATTACACTCCAACTACCCCATCACGTTCCTTTAAAGAATATATTTTTATTACGTGTGCCTGGTAGCTGCCATTTGCTGTCGGGCCTATCCATTTTAACAAAGCACTTTTTCACATGTTTAAATTCATTGTTTTTAATTTACTGCTCCAAGTGGCATCTTCCATCTTGAAACTGGAAAATAAAACAATTAAATGTAATGGTGGCTGCATCAATGCTCTTTTCCCAGTCACGGCTTGTGATGCATGTGTATGTATATATCATTATGTTAGGCATCTGGGCACCTATCCTGCCACTTGCCTGTGGCCTTCAGTTCCTGCTTGCTCCAGCTTAATACAATTGCTGCCGTTTGGCCAAGGGCCGCTGGTAGGGTTTTCCCATCTGGGTTTTCCAGCTCACCATTCTTCCTGCAACCAGAAGCCCCACCCACACCAGGGCCTACTTAATGCAGGCTGCAGCATGACCACACTAGTAGGCACCTGAGCACCAAGCCTACCATTTGCCTGTGGCCTCCAGTCTCTGCTTGTTCCAGCCTGATCCAGTTGCCGCCATTTGACCAAGTGATACCATCGTTGCCTGGGTTTTCCCACCCAGATTTCTCCACGTGGGTTTTCTCTACTCACCCTCTGTGCCCATCCGTGCCTGAACCGCGCCCAGCACCCCACAACCCCTGGCCCTCCGCAGATATACTATCACCGAGCTCTACACCCAGGACGTCAAAACAAAAACTGCCACCTCACCCACCCATTGTCCACGCTAGGACCTTTCACCTGCCCCTCTGCCACTTCACCTGCCACAGCACACACACAAGCCCACTGACCAGCCCCACCCTGAACACACCGCAGGGTGGGGCTGAACAAAACAAAAACACCAACTCGCATGTGCTTTTTTCAACACACGCTCACTATGCAAAAACACCACAGAGATTTGGGACCTCATCTCCACCCTAACACCAGACATTCTCTTCCTCACTCAGACCGGGCTCAACCCCGCTACTGGCCCGACATACCCACCGCAATTCCCAAAGGATACAAGATCACCTACCGCGACCGCATCAACAAGCCTCGCAGAGGGGTGACATCATAAACAAGGAATCCATCCAATGCACCACCACCAATGATGACAGCACCCCAGCCATGGAACACCACAAACTCCAACTCTAAACAGGCAGCAAAACCCCCATCAGGGGCACTCTCGCCTATTGTCCTTCAAGACCATGTCCGGCCTTCTGCATCTTCATTGCCAACTTCATCACCACCCTCACCATACACTCCAACAACTACATTTTCCTCATCAACCTCCACTTCAATCCCAACGACCATAATAACATCAACATTACCAACCTCCTCAGCAGCATGAACAACATCAGACTCACGCAACTCGTCAATGACTCCACGCACACCACAGGCCACACACTAGACCCCATCTTCACCTCCAACAACTGCATCAGGTGCAGCCACACTACAGAACTTACCTGGACCGAACACTCTAACATCCACTTCAGCATCACCAGTTCACGGACTTCCGCCCCCAGTCTGACAAACGCCCTCCACCGCAGCTGGGGCAAAGTCTCAAAGGACACATGGACCAATGCTCTCAACACCACCCACCCCATCTTCTCCAACAACCTAGACAAGAATGTCAGAAACTTCAACAGTTGGATCACAAACTGCACCAATAGCATCACTCCCATTGGCAACAACACCCACTGAAGGTCCACCATTCAGGCTAGCTGGTACACTGGAGACCTCAGAACTGGTAAACAACACTGTTAACAACAGGAAAGGAGATGGCGCACCAGCAAGGAATAAACCTCCCTCAATGTCTACCAAAGACAGTTGAGACAACAGAAGAAAAAGGCCTTAGCCTCATGCATCGAATCAAGCTCCAATAACAGCAAAGAAATTTTCGACATTGTCAAAGAATTCTCAAACCCCTCAGCTGCATCAAATAACATTACCAACTCACAGGAACTCTGCGACAACCTTGCAAACTTCTTCCAAGACAAGATCACCAACAACTACAGAATCATCAAACCCTAGCTCAAAGCCACCGACTTCTTCAAGCAACACAACGACCCCGCTACCACCACAGACATCTAACTAATCGAATGGAGCCACCTCACCCCAAAGGACATTGCCTCCATCATTAACTCAGTCCACTCAGGGGCCCCAACCGACCTATGCCCTCACCACATCTTCAACCTAGTGGAAGCCTGAATCAGCAATGTACTCACCACCTTGTTCAGCACTTCAATGGCCACAGCCACCTTCCCTGAGGACTGGAAACACGCAGAAGTCAACACTCTACTAAAGAAACCATTGGCAGAATCCAATGATCTCAACAACTACCAACGGATCTCCCTGCTCCCGTTCCAGCCAACGTATCAGAAAAAGCCATCAACCAACAACTCTCCTCACATCTGGATCAGCTACTGACGATATCCTAGCACCAATGAAAGACTATGGCTCTGATCCTCCTAGACTTCTCAGCAGCCTTTGATACAGTCTCCCATCACACACTCATCACAAGGCTGCACAACATAAGCATTCAAGGAGCCTCTCTCAGATGGATCACCTCTTTCCTCACCGGAAGAACACACAAAGTCCGCTTTCCCCCCCTTCACCTACGAACCCAAGGCTCCTCACTCTTCAACACTTATATGACACCTCTGGCCAGCATTGTAAAAACCCATGGACTCAACATCATATCCTGCACCGACGACACACAACTCATCCTCTCCAAAGACACCACAAACACTAAGACCAACTTCCACAACCTCATGACATACGTCATCAAGTGCCTGAAGCTCAACACAGACAAGACAGAGGCACTGATCTTCGGAAACAAAAGCTCCCTATGGGATGCATCCTGGTGGCCCTCAGAACTCAGACTGATTCCTACCCCCACTGACCATGCTAGAAACCTAGGCATCATTCTGGAAAAGCTAACCATGATGACTTAGGTCATTTCTGTCTCCTCCTCCTGCTTTTTCCTCCTTTGAATGATTCATGAGATATTCAAATGGCTACCCCAAAGCTCCAGATACTAATTGATTGATTGATTTATTGGGCAACTCTTGGGCCATGACACGTACACAAGCACTCATGTGGACAAGTCATTGTGCTCTTTTTGCATTTTATTTGCCTACGCTGTGCAGCATCAGCAAAAAGCATTTCTTTTTTGTTGATGCTGCACAGCATTTGCAAAAAGAACTGACAGAGCCAAAAGGTTGAAAAGGTGAAGTCGATTGGTTTTACCCTTTCTTGTTTTATCTGTGCTTGAAATGATGACATACTGGTTATGTCAGCACATGACTCAATATATCTAAATATTAATGTAGGGTGTGTTGTAGGATCTTTTTTTGTGTTTACATTTTTTTTTTGTAGGTTATACGATTGAAGTTCTGCTCAGTCTTCTTTTACTGAAAGTACATACAGTGTCACAGATGAGTTCAAAACCTGGACTCCCAGCAAAACCAGGTCTTACATTAAGCGACAATGCCAGCTTTTTGGTCGCATGCCCGACAGCAAGAGTTCCCTAGAGATGTCCCTTTGGATGGTAAACAGCAGAATTGGAACTATTAGGAAATTAAATGAAAGTTTCCTGCATGTACAATATTAAAAAACAATTAAGCATTAAAATGCAACAAAACTCACAAAAGCCTGGAAATGTGTGACAAGATTTGTATATAGTAGAAAACTTTAGAGATGAGATGATCTTTTGCTATTGTTTTTATTTCACTTCGTAAGACTCTTTTTATTCTTTCCGGACAGCAGAGGTACCTGAGTGGCAGGAGTCTCGATGTACCTATGGGGGATTCATCCCCTGGCCCGGAGGCAGCTTCTGCCCACTAGGTTCTTTGGGCCACCTGCTATCTATATGACTTGGGGGCTTATCCGAGGGTTTAGTGGTCTCATGTTTCCTTTTCAGATGTTCTTGTGGTGGTGTCTCAATACGTCCCTTCATATGGAGAGCCTCCATTTTTCAGCACTCTGTGTCGCCTGTAACGCTGGTATCAAGTGTCTGCCCGTCATCAGGCACAGTGGTGGCTGGGGGCCCAGGAGGACCCTGCTTCGTTGGTGCCTCATTTCAGTTGGCATTGTATAGGCCAGGGCCCCAGGCCACCCCGGCTTTTGCAGCTTCACCTTTTAGATCATCAATTATAGTTGCCATTAAGTCAGGTATAGATGCCAGTTTCTCAATCAGGGGCTACACTGACATGTGACACCCTCTACCATTGCCAGCCGTTAAGCTCTAGTTATCAATTCAATTAGCCGGTCCAATTTGCAATCAGAGGCCATAATTAAGGTGACCAGTGTTTGCAGGAAAATAATTTGGATGTCTAATTTATAAGAGTGCAGCAGGGCAGCCTGCACCATGGAGGACAACACCCTCTCCATAGCCTGGAACCCTGAGGGCTCATTTTCTCCGCCCCTTATCACCCCGAGGGGGTGGTGACAGAGCTATTGGCCTGTGGGTGTACCAGTGTTGTCAGGAACCCAATTAATTGAAGCAGCTGAAGTGCTTGTCCTATGGATTGGTGAGCTTTGTGGGGCCCCAAAATTTGGGGAGCGAGATCCATAGGGGTGATTTTATGCACCATAATGCCCCTTGAGATGCCACTATGACCTTTCGCATGTCATGTCCGCTTGTGGCAAAAATGCAGCGGAGAAATTGTCATTCTGGTGCTGAGTTTGTGGCCTTGATTGACTGCATGCCAGCTACTGTCCATGGGGTTATTATCCAGTCGATTATTGAAGGGTACGCATGTTGGTGCTCCGTTGGACTTTTTCCCTGGAGCCACCCTGCCACCCTGATCATTGGGCCCCTTCATAATCAGGTCAATGCTGGGGCACATAACAAATCTAGAGATACCTGGCGAGTCCACATGACATTTTATTGGGTCATTGTTATTGATTATCACTTTGGGGCTAAAGGACATTAGGGGGCCGCTGGCACCCCCTGCCTTTAACCACAGACTAATCTCTGGGGTGATCAATGGTATATTACAACTCAGGGTTGATGCTGAAGGTTGAATGCCAAGAGGGCTCCCTGGATCCAGAATCCAGAATCTAGAAGAAATATGTTGCTTTCCTTTGGCAAGAGCTTCTTCAGTCTTTCGCTAGTAATGACTGCTTCAGGGGAGAGTTTGGCATGGTGAAAAAGTACCCCCGAATATCTTTGGCACCATTAGTGATCGTGGTCAGTGCAGTTAATTGAGACGCTTCGCTGGGAGGTCCTGCTTATGGAGTATGTTGCCGGTCATAGTGCCACCTGGCACCTGCAGACCTTGCACTCCAGTTTTACTGAAGAAGACTTGATTGCGTTTTTGCTTCTTTGTTGATTTGTAGTGTCTGCACTGGGCCTGTGCTTGTAGTAATAAAGAACTACAGGTTCTCATATTGCAGTCCGTTTATTTGTGGCTATGGCTAAATGAGGAGCTGGAAGAGAAGCATCACGATGAGAAGGGGAGAATGAGTAGGCATTAGGTTTTGAAGGGAAGTCACAGAGGAATTCATGGTTTGAGGATCTGCAGAGTTGGTTAGATGTTTGGAAGAGGTGCGGGGGTCGCAAGCCACACCGGGGCCACCTGCCGGGCCTGATAAGAGCTATGTGAACACATGCACACCCTCATACCCTTGCACCCTGCTCAGTCCAGCTCCCAGCTCCCAGTGCCAAATGCCCCAATGGATATTGCCCCTTTCCCTCAGTCAGTCCTCCACAAATTCCAACTCACCAGTGGCCTCCACTGCATGTGAAGTTGGGGCAGAACAGCAGCCTGGGCAGGGGCAGAGCTGAACTAGGCAGAAACCACATGTGGCCTGGAGGCAGGCGTGGAGGCGATTCTCCTAGCAGAGAGCACAAGAAAACCAGGAGAGGCGGTTGCTATGCCATTCACACAAAACTAGCATCACCGGACGCTTCCGCGACCCTGCAACCCATGGAACTATTGTGCCAAAGGACTGTGAGCCCATGGAACAGTGCCAGGCTGACACCTCTTGCCTCTTTCCTGATAGCTCCCAATCTCAGTGGCTGTTACAGCAACTTTCCAGCCACATCTCAGTCGGCTCCTCTGCTTCCGAGCTTCCGAACTCCGGACACCTAACGCAGCACTCCACCCCCCCCACGTGGTCAATTACAAGGATACTAATTGGTCAAAAATGAATGTGGACAGAACATTATGTATACTCCTAAACATTAAAGTGCACTGCCAACCCTGATACCACCGCTAAACCGCCTTGCTGGGCTTTGTTATAAATCTATCACCTCACCAATAAAAAACTTTGGCTTGCACTTGGACTTCTATCATGCCCCCATATTCCTTAGGAACATAGGCCCAGATTTACTAACACATTTCTCTGGGTTTGCATCACAAAAGTGATGCAAACCTAGCAAAAAGAGTTGTGGTGGGATTTACTTTCCAAAACAAATCATGATTTGAGCTGAAAAGTTGCCTAAAACAGGGTCGGACTGAGACAAAGATAGGCCCGGGCACCAAAATAACAGTGGCCCCCATTACTGGAGCAAATAGCTAAAAAAGTGGTAATATCAGGGAAATCAACAGGAAAAACCAGCCCACCTGGCCATAAAACCGTCCCACAACTGCTAAGAAGCCGGCCCACACACTGATCTGTCAAACCAGCCCATCGGGCCTGATTGCCCTATAAGCCAGTTTGATCCTGGCCTAAAATAATGCAAAGATGCACTATGTGTTTCTTTGAGCTACTTTGCGTCAAGGGGTGCACCATGGGTGGGACACGGGTGTTCCCATACCATTACCCATGCATTTTGATGCAAATCCCTATCTACTAACATTTGTAGACAGGGATTTGCACCAAAATGTTATACCTCTTAGAGGCAGGTGTAATATGGATCAACTTTTGAAAATCTCCACATTTTCCAACTTTGCATATGTGCTGCACTGTACAGCATACATATCAAGTGGAAAAGGTATTAAAACATAGTTTTTGTACTGGAGGGGTTCCTTTCTAATACAAAACCTGCACTTGATAAAATGCACACACCCTTGTACTATAATGCAAGGGTGAAGGGTGCAAGGTTGATTGCGTTGGCGCATGGCAGCCTTCTTCCCCGCACTGCTGCACTGTGTTGCAAGAAAAGTTAATAAATCTGCCCCTTAGTTGTCATCGTTCCTACTTTCAAGAGAATCCACTACTATCTCTACTTTCCTGGCAAAGTAGTTGTGGTCAAGACCCTCATCTTCTACAGATATAACTTTAAGTATCTGCCTCACAGACTGCCAGAGGTCCACAACAGCTCAGTCCACCTTGTAATTTGGTTACAGAGAAGGAAGCACATCATAACATCCTAACTTCTGCCCAGTGTACACCATTGCTAAGAGCATCCCATTGAAAATCTCCTGCATCATCTAAGGAGCATTCCACAAACGTGGCCTTCTTTCCACATGCTCATATTGCGACGTTACAAGTAATTTTCTTGCTTACTGTTTTTTTTTTTTATATAACAGAACCACTCTACGACGTAGATAGTCAAAGTAGTAGGGCACCAGAATATCACTGGGTAAATATTGCCTGACAAAAAATGGTGTCCTAAATATCGTTTACAAAAAAGTTGCCTCATTGGAGTTATAATTTACACTGAAAGGAGCGAACATTTTGCAGACATAATTTAGGCTACGATATGTATGTCAGACAATATGATCCATATTTGGACATAAAATCAGCCAAAAGTTTTTTGACGGCTGGCCAAGCCTCTTCACCTGTCAGCCAGTAGATGCTTCTTGCCACATTGCTTCTGCAGACCCTGGCTTGATAGCCAGTCTTTCTGTGTCCACGTCGCAATGTCAGGAGCACATCCCCTCCAAACATAAACGTCCTTAACGACCAGGTACCTTTAAGGCAGAGTATTAGGAGCGCTTGCAGAGCTCACCAGCACCCCTACTTGTCCCACAATGACAACAATCTATGATAGTTCAAACATACTACATTGTTTACAACAAACAAAAATTTGTGTAGTCAAGAAATATTCACCTTAAGTCATAGACTCAATCTTGCTATTAATCCTTATCAAAAAGCTCCAAATGCTATTTGCATTTTACAAACATATTCTCAGACTGTTAGCATAGATTTAATATGGTGAGTCTACGAACAACAATTTAAAAATCATATATCTGTGAAAGATTTGCATGTAACATAGAAAATATATGATTGGTAGCACTACACCCATATCTGAATCTTGGAGAGACCACGAAATGAGAGTGAGCATGCAATAAGACATCCACCCAGCTCCTGAGCACGGTTTCATTCTAGTGCCATGGATAATCATTATCTTTTGAAGGCTGACCCCCATGTTAGTTTGATAGTTTGCTAGCCATTACATTATTATATCCAATGTTAGTGGCATAATATGCTGTCACAGCATTTCTCAGATATTTTTTGCGGGGAAGATCCCCCAAACATATCGTAAAGTGGTCTTTAAGTAGTCACCAATGTTACTGGCCTGAAACGGCATACACAGCATCATGTACTACTGCCAGTTTTTTCACGAACTTCCTAATACACTTAAAAATGCACAACTGGGATTACATTTCACAAACCCCTCCATAAGTCACATTTCATTTCACCAAGTACTGATCGGTGTTATGGTCTTAATAAACCATGAAATGCACCATTTGTCACTAAATTTCCAAATATATTTTTGGTAAGTACGCCTAAAGCTTCTTTTAGAGCAGTCTTTATTTCCAAAGTTTTTACCAATGCGACTGGTTTAATGTGCGTGTAAAGGCACCATTTTCCACTAAAGTTCTTAAATATTCCATTCCTTGTAGAGAATGCCTTGATCCCCATGTCAACAATGGGATCATTTTGAATACTGGTATGTGCCGCTACAATTTCACCATTATTTTATTGTTGTTGTTCGTATTGAATGACATTCAATTTGACTCATTTTCAGGTCGAGCCTTGGCAGCGCATGCGCTGCTCTGTGAGGCATGCTGTATTGGAGTATGCACTTGAAGCCCCGCCCACTATCCGCCCATATTTGTCATTGGCTTGTGTCATTGTCCTTCGTAAATTCTGGCTTTTTATTGGTTAATAGGCGTGTTAGTCCCTTCTTAGTACCGCCTTGTCTTAATTTGTAACCTCCCATGAGGACTTACCCTTTTACCTCTGTTGTTACGGTACGTCTTATTTAATCTGTAAGCACTATTTTCTTTAATGCGTTTCTCCTACTGCAGGCACGGCATGCTTTCCTGCAACATTTAGCGCACCATGCGCTTTACAGGCCGTCACGTGCACAAGTTTTATATACATGGGGGCCGCTCCGTGTTTCAGTACTACGCCCGCTTTGATGGTTTCTTTAATTTAATTACTATGGCACCCACTTCACATAGCGCAGCATGCGCTTTACAGGCCGTCAAGCGCACATGTGTTATATACACGGGCGCCACTCCGTGTTTCAGTGTGGCGCCCGCTTTGATGTTTTTTAAAATTTAATTACTATGGTGCCCGCATCCAATACATCGTCTGTTTACGCAATGCGTCTCAGAGAAGCGCTCCGAGACATTAAAGGACAATGTAAACAGCTAGAAAATAAATGGAGAGCCAGCTACGACACCACCGACAGAACCGCCTAAAAGGCTTCACTCAGACTATCATCAGCAAATAACAGACACCAAGAAAAAAGCATGGAAGAAAGCTCCAACAGCTGCAAGGAGATCTTCTCAAACATCAAGGATTTCATCTCGCCCTCAGCCACTCTCAACGTCACTACCTCCAACAACTTCCACAGTGAAATCGCAAACATCTACAGCAACTTTGCACACTAACCCAACCCCAGAGAACTCATCGCTAACCTATCCACCACCAACCAAAATGGCCACCTGACCTAATGGACAACCCTCACCAGGAAGGACACAATAGCAATTGTGCAGGCCATCCATTCTGGGGCCCCAGTGAACACATGGCCCCACCACATCTACATCCTGGGAACATCACCAATCAGCACCACGCTGACCCATTTCATCAACATCTTGTAGTGAATAGGTACACGGACTTCACTTCATAGGTTCTTTATTCACATAACTCGATACAAGTATGTATACAGCATAATGTATCCGCAGCACAGCACCAACACCGACTGATGCCTGGACATTCCATTTCACCCTTTGTATACATAAGAACTTCCCCAACATTCTACCCCATCTACAGTAATCCACATTTGTTAACAGGCCTACACTAACTTACCCACTACCACACACCTCCATCAAATCCACCACTTTACCAGATGAATAGAAACTTGCAAAAGTCATCGCCCTCCTGAAGAAGCCCACAGCCAACTTAAACCAACTGTGCAACTTTCAGCCCATCTCCCTGCTCCCCTATACAGCCAAAGAGATTGAAAAGGCTAGCAACTCACAACCTACCTTAAACTTCACTATCTTCTAGATCACACTCAATCAGGATTCAGAAAGAACCACAGCACTGAAACAGTACTCATTGCGGACACACACTGCATTGAAATCATCCTGGATTGAGGAGAAACAGCAGCCCTCATCCTACTCGACCTCTCCACGACCTTTGGCACTGCCTCTCACAAAACCCACATCAGAAGACTCCACGAGTTTAGCATACAAGGATCTGCTCTCTGGATTTGCGCCTTCCTCACAGGAAGAACCTAGAGTCAGGCTGCCACCCTTCACATCAGAGACCAAGAAACTGATATGGGGATCGTTCCTCAGTCCCACCTTTTTCAACATATACATGACACTGTTCACCAACATCATTCAATCACAAGACATCTTTATCATCTCCTATGCCATGAACCAACCAGTCGTCGAGGTAGGGATAAAGAAAAATCCCCTGACTGTGGGCCAATGCTACCAACGGAGCCAACAGCTTCGTGAAGACCTGCGGGGTAGACTTCAGACCGAATGGCAACACAGTGAAGTGAAAGTGGCAGTCCCCTATCGCAAACCTCAGAAACTTCTGATGATCCAGTGCCATGGGAACATGGAGGTAAGCATCCTGGAGGTTTATGGAGGTCATTAAGTCCTGGACACTGACCAAGGGAATTATGGACTGCAAAGTCACCATCTTGAAATGAATGGTCCTGACCCACCCATTCCCCCTCCTCAGGTCCAGAACCAGCCTGAAACCACCGGAAACATTCTGAACCAGAACAATAACTGAATAGCAACCCAGTCCCTGTTCCTCCAAAGGAAGTGGAACAATCACCTTCCTTTCCAGAAGAGCCAGAACCCCATTCAGCAGAGCCTGTTTCTTCCCTGGATCCCTGGATCCCTGGGGAGAGGAGTACAGATGGTGCCCCAGCCGGGAGGCAGAGTGACAAAGTCGAAACGATAGCCGGTCCTGACAATGTTCAAGGCCCAATGAGCCCTCCCATCCCGAATCCAGGCGTCCAGAAAACACAAAAGCCTCCCGCCCACAGGCATGGACGCCACCCTGCAATCGTTGTCAGGACTTCTGCTTGAAGGAATCAAGCTGATCCTTAGCGCCTGCCAAGGACAACGACTTTTTCGGCTGGAACTTCCTCCGACGTTCCGAAAAAGGCTTGGAAGTCTTAAGGGAGGAACGAAAGGAAGAGGAGGAAGAAGGTGGATCCCAAAAGCGACAAGAGTAAGAAGAAGAAGATGCTTTCCCCTTGTAATGAAGAGCATGTTTCTGATCCTTGAAAGCCTTGGTAATCATGCTGTCCAATTGATTCCCAAACAGGAATTTACCCTCAAACGGGATCTTCAGGAGAGAATACTTCTCGGAAAAGTCCGCCTTCCAATCACGCATCCACAAATTCCTCTGAGCCAACACCATGGAACCAGTCGCCATGGCAGAAGACCTCAGTACATCCAAAGACATGTTGCCCAACAACTTGGCCTGCAGTTCCATATGAACCAGCAATTCAGAACAATCCATCTCCTCCTGGATTGCCGTGGCCAGCTTCTCAAAGTCCGAAACCAGGACTGAGCCGCATAAGCAGAATAAACACCAGCCTTCAAAGTCAGATTCTCCGCAGAGAAAGCTTTCTTAAGCGCCCCCTCAAATTTCTTGTCCATAGCATCAGAAGGAGAACAATCCGTACGACCAATCACAGTGGCCAAAATGGCGTCCACCTTAACTGAGTGTGGAAGAGAGTCCTCCCCTCCTCCAGAGAATACAGCTTTTGCAGAGAACGTGGAACTGAAGAGCATTCCAGGTCGCATCATTCACCAGTGATCAAGTCCTTGATCCGTCCATGAAACAGCATAGCAAAAACGGGGGGCTTAACATACTGCGGAAACATGCCTTCCGCCGCCTCAGAGGATGAGGAGGGCGCAAACCCCGAATTCTCCCGAATATGCTGTAGAATTTCCGCAAACTCCTCTCTACGCACAATCTGCCCCATAGAAGAACAGCTAACCTCAGATGCCGAGGAGTCCCCAGAGGGAGTGTCCACTGGACCCACAGCTGAACGAGGGCCCCTGCGCCTGGGCTCAGCCCTGGCATCCAGAGCTTGGGCCACAGCAGCTTCAAACATTGACTGAACCTTAGAGGCAGAGAGTAAAGCAGAAGTATCCGCAGGGACCCGGGATAAGCTCCGGGGAGCAGGAATCGGCTCATCCTCCTCAGAAGAGGACAGTACATGCTTGCGTTTAGATGCACGCTTCCCCACCATAATGATAAGCAAAAATACCGAGCAGAGAGCCACCAAGATATAGGCAGAATCCCCTCCCCCCCCGTGATCCAATCAGTAAATGAGGTTTTGAAAAACGAAAAATTCCCTAGCACCAATAAGGAAGGTGCATAGGCTCAACCAATCCATCAAGTACACAAATGCATGAAAAAATAATAAAAAACGGCCTCCCCCAAGGCCCTTACTGTAATTCCATTGAGAAACCGACAGCAGAAGAGCCGCGCTGTCCCCCATTTGCTGAGGCTTCCCAGGCTGGCCTCCGACCCGGAAGCACAACCCCATCCACCGTGAGCCGGTAACTCCGTCATCCTGCCTCACCACAAGCAGATACTGGCAAGAGAGAGCACCGCGACTCCCAGACACAGCGCTGCCTGGCCAGCATGGAGACAGGGCCGGCCCCGCCGTGACCAACCAGCATCCACCAGAGGAAAAAGACAAGCATTTGCAATGCAATAGGTCTCGCATTTACGCGAGTTTGCGCTATTGACATTGCAAATAACAGTGCCTTTTAGTTTTGTTTTCGTTTTTAAAACATAAATAAAAGGCAGTGTCATTTACAATGCCAATAGCTTAAACTTGCGTAAATGCGAGACCTATTGCATTGCAAATGCCTCAAATAATTTCTCACTTTGCTTCTGCGCAAACGGTAGAGAATATTCTCAATAAAGGCTTTGCATTTTTCAAAAGTCCTGGGCATTGCCCTAAAAATGCTAGCGGCGAGGACACTTTACAGTGACATGTAAATAATATGGGTGGCCACCGAGGGTGCCAAATACATCGGGGCACCAGGGTTGCCACTGGAAGCATTGAATGTGGCCTCCTTAGAGGTTGTGAAGCTGGAAAAAATATTTTGCCCAGGGTGCCCGGCAGTAAATCTGGTTTCCTGTGTCCTAACTTGTAAGCAGCTGGCTCGAAGCGCACTAATGACGAACGAAAATGTCATTCCTCCCTGTCTCTTCAGAGCAGGGTCAGGCACTGATGACGAAAGAAAACGTCATTCCTCCACGTCCCTACAGAGCAGGGTCAGACCTTTAATGTAGGGGTCAGTGACACTGGCTATTGTGCTCACAACGTCAGATCCGGGACTACTGAATGCATGGCACTGTTCTGCTGAACACAAACCACTCTGGATACTAGTGAGTGCATTCGATATATTTAAGGGGGTGCCCTATTCAGCAATGTATATTGGAAGTTAATCGCATACAGCTTCGAATTAACAACTGTCTATGACAGACAAAAGCTCCGATGATGGAGGGAGTAGGTTTGGGATCTGTAGCGTAGACAGCTTGTCACGGGCCCTAGTCGGCGGAAGAAAACGAGCCATTGACTGATGTTTGAACTGTGAAATACAGCAGTATTCTGCGTTCAGTGGGCCCATCGTGCCTCTGTGTCCTGGTGACACTGCTCCTGCTGCACCAATGGAAGTTACGCCCTGTTCGAGGTAGCTGCTCTACAGCATGTCACGTGCTGCACAAATATCCAACATCCTGTTTGTCGGGCCCCTGCCGCACACTGGGCGGGGCCTGCCTGGCATGTGATGCTGTTCCTACTGTACCGCCTGGAATGCGGGTTGCCATAGGAATGTACGGTCAGCATCCAAACAGCCAACGCGGTTCGGCCAGTTTTTCAGGAATATGCACCACCCTGTGCCTCAAATCAACCCCTCCACCTTTGTGTGCATGTGCTTACAAGGGGCATGGTCACGCATGCAGTGCGTTCCCCCAGCTGCGTGCAGCCGGGGAGCCCTGCCCCGCAGCAGCCGCTCATCTGGTACGCATTTGCAGACTCTGAAGTAAACCTTCATTAAGTGGCAGGAGCACACTGCTTCTGATTCATTCACCAGCGCAGTAAAACGCTCAGTTTTCTTTCACAGAATCCCCAGGGGTGGCTAAAAAGCACCACGTCCAGGGTGAAAAGTGATTCTGACGACGCGTCTCGCTCCCGGGCTCCCAAATATAAACCCCCTTCACGTCTTTCACCCTCACGTGCCTGACTCTCAATTGACTGTATGGGAACACTAAAAAAAATAACGGATAAAAAAAACAATGAGCGAGTGGCAGACGACACAGAGGGCGGGTAGCGGCTCTCAATTGACTGTATAGGAACACTAAGGGAAATAAAGGACAAAAAAACCAAGGAGCGGGTGGCGGACGACACAGAGGGCGGGTAGCGGTGGGGAGGACGACGGGGGGGCGCGACACAAACGTGCATCGAGCACTTACACAAGCATGAAGCATACAATTAACAAGCGCAGCCGAAGCGGACTGCGCTGAAAATGAAAAAAAAAGAGTGCTTACAGACTTATGAGGGAGACTGTGTAACACCGCAAGTAAAAGATCCAGTCCGGGTGGGCGGGGCCAAAAGGAGACAGGGCGGTAACAAGGAGGGACTAAGAAGCCTCCTTTACAATGAAAAGCCACCGTTTAGCATGAATGATGACGCAAGCCAATAGGAATGATGGGCGGGGCTTCAAGTCCCCTTCTGAAATCGTACCGATTACAATAAGCCTCGCAGAGCGAGGAGCGCATGCGCGCTCCAGCGATAGGTCTGCAAGACCTAAAAAACGACCGCAGCCTGCACATGGCCAGGGCGTGGTGCACGCGTCCACAAAACTTGGTGAGATAAGGAAAAAACAGGAGGTTGGAGGGGGAGCGGGATTTTTATGGGTGATTACAAATTACGTGGTATGGGTGTCTGGTGAGGCAAGAATGCCTCATGTTTGTAATGAAGGGAAGCGAGGGAGGGACGATGAGGTAATGAAGAGTTCTTCATCTTCTTCACTGTCATTGAGATACTTCTCCGGTTTTGATCTGATGTGCTATGCCTCGATGTCATTCTCCTTTTCATGAGCATATTTGAGAGCTGGAGTTACATTTTCATCAGTTACAGATAATTTTATAGGTCATTATCATCTGTATAGTCCATGGAATTTTCCTTTAGTTGTGGGTTGCTTGTACTCTTCTAGCACCTGCAGGTGTGTGCAAGCAGGTGTGCATGCATAATTATTGATGAGTATGATGTTAGACGTTTGTACATTGTGCCCTTCAAATGTCCTTTTTTCTATGTTCCATCGTGCCTTCTATGCCATTAATAATTTTCTTCACATATATATCTGTGCCCATGTTCTTTTTCGTTTGTTTACATAACTAGCATCGAATTTCAAAACACATTAAAGAACACTAAAACACCAGTCATACAAGAAAAATAACACTAGATATAGGCTTATGTTAAGGGCATTTCCTCAAGAATTTGGCAGTTTTGGTCTCAGTTTTGCCTCCTGAACAGACTGAGAAGTACATCATGGCTGTGAGTGTTTCCCTAAGCCCATTGGGACTCACACATTTAACTCAAATCCTCTGTGACACTAAAGAAATCTTGATAGACTGTCAGAACGTATCTACAGTTAGCGAATTTGACCGTATTACATGTTGCAAAATAGAAAACGCACAAACAAACGATAGACAAGGACAACCCTAAGCTTTTGTAACAAGATACATTGCACCAAAAATGCGAAACTCTTCAGCAACCACTCCAGTCTTTGTCATCATTTCATCTTGCCCTTGACTTACTGCCCTTATTTATGTCAACCAATCGAATTAAATATGTTTTAGAAGTTCTTGTCAAATGGTAGATGGATAACTCTCTGTCTAAAGAGATGGGGGCTCATAAAGCAGGCATTAGTTTAGGCCCAGGGTCATACATCATCTCTAATTGACTGGAGCTGTGCGGTAACAGGAATGATAAGAAGTCAGGGCCAGCCAGTAGCATGATTCACAAGACTTTCACAGGACCTTGGGCTGAAACCCTCCTTTCTAGCTGCCACCAAATTGTTTCAATTAATTCCATTTCTTTTTTATGAATAAACATGCATTTTCCTCGGGGCTTTGGGGCCCTCGCTGTTGCAATGCGGGCTAACCTCCATCAATGCAGAATGCAGCCTTGCACCAGCATTGCTTTATGCACACAGTAATGGTTTTCTAGAAACAACGTGGCCGCTAGGGATGGGGACAGAATATTAAACTCGCATTAGGAAAGGACAAAAACCTTTTAAACATGGCATAATTGTTGCCCGTACCTTTCACATCACTGGAAGTGTTTGTTTTGCCCACGCACACATTTCTGTTTTTGTATAAACGGAAAAAATGACACACTCCTTGTAATGTGAACAGTGCCGCTCTTTAGATCGTTCGTAATTAAAGACGTTTTCATGAGTTATCTGCGCTTCTGGTGGAGCAGATAACTGATGAAAACATCTTTAATGACGAACGTTCTCTCGGTATGATGGTTCGCATTACCTCTTTTATCTGAGCCTATCATTCAGTAACATTATCACTATTGTGGTCTCTCTTGGTATTGTACTACCACCCCATGCTGATATGTACCGTGCATTCTACATTTGCTTTGTACTTGCTTAAAATTTCAATAAAATTGGTTGAAATTGAAAAAGATGTTTTCATCAGTAATTATTTTTGCAAGATTTGTGCCTTAGGGTGAGTTATTATGTGTCACTTTTCATCCTTCCTAATACATCGTCACAAAGTGGAAACCATTCCCAGTGATAGGTAAAGAGAATATTAATCTTTATATGATGTACTACTTTGTATTAGCAGCACCTTTGTGTCTTTGAAGTGCAAGGCTGACCAGGTGGTCGCAGAGTGACTGGGGGTCATGATGCGGATCCCTCACAAGTCTTCCGCCATTGTGCAAGGAGATGCCTCTGACTCTTGCGTCAGGAGTGCCAAAGGAACACCTTCCAAGAGTTTGTGAGAGCTGCCTTTATGGCTGTCTGGAAGCAGTCCTCTTCGGCAGTCTGCCTCTCTGATGACTATCAGTGCATTTGGACACGCGCTTTGGAAAATGTCAAATGGTGATCTGCTTACCTTGCATGTATGGGGTCTTGTTGGTGATCCTGTGTGTGGGTGCCTCAAGACCCTATAAGCGATGTTGTGCACTCAGGTTTGTATGGCAGCAAACCTATTTTTCTGAAGCTGAAATATCCATTTTTGCAATGTAGGGAGGTGGGTATGGTGTGGTTCCAACAAAAAAAGGCTTTACAGTGTTGTCCATAAAGGAACAAGTGAAAGTGCATGCAGCCCCACTTAATGGCTTCTGCCTTCCTTTCAATGTAGGACTATCTTTGCTCTGTCTCAGATAGAGCTCAACTTGCAGACCTGACGAGTTTCCATTCATCTCTGTCTTGTTCCTACATTTGAATCCCCTCTAACCCCACTGGACTGGCATCCACCATCAGCTCCGGGTAACTGGCAGCCTTGAAGTACCCCATTGTGGAGTTGTGTAAGAATTAGTCTTTTATCAACTGAAATGCCTGCTACTGAACTTCTCTCCACACTCACATAGTTTTCGTCCTCAGAGGGTCCAAAAGCATTGACAGGTTGGAAATAAGCCTGTTGAAGTAAATCACTATTCTGAAAAATTGCCACACTTCTGCCACGCTTTGTGACGTAATGGTATTTCAGAAGTCTGATGCTTTTTCTTGGACCAACTTGGTCGCCACACCACAGTATTTTACCTCTGTTTTCAGGAACTCACACTTGTGCCAATGGAGGCACTGGGCATGGTCAGCCAGGAGGGTCGCTCTTGGGCACTGAGCTGGGGAATATTGCAAGTATATGTACGAATGTTGCCACTGACATTTATGGTGTCTTGAATGCCGAGCAAGGTTTCGTCGATGGCATTTAGAAAAGAGCCTGCTGCTGAAGAGATTCCAAAGTTTAGTAGCTTATACTGTCATAGGCCCATGTGAGCTGAAAAGGCTCTCACAGAGCAACAGTCATTGTCTTTATGGAGCCACAAGTGACAGATCATTCTTGTGCGTCTGAGGTCTGTGGGCCTGAGAGTTGGGTCAATATGGAGTTTGATGTGGGGGGGGGACCTTCAAGCATCCTAGCCTGTGGAGCAGATGACAAAAAACTTTCAGTGGCTGGTTGATCCCACAGGAGTAAATGCTGCTGGCATGAGTAGAGTGCTGTTGCCTGCGCTAGTGAGAAAGAGTTTAGCATGCTGAATAGTCTTGCCATGACTGATGTTAGTGTAAAAGTTCATGCTGGGGTCTACGTTTTTGCACGTAAACGATTGGGTGGTCATAAGTAACAGCTTATGGCACAGTTTCTGTCTATTAAACTAGTTGTGTCTCATAACATTTACTGAGGCCCATGTGAATAGGAGCCATGATTATTCGATCTTGGACATTTTCATTCTGCATGTTGGCTGGTGTCTCCTGTTTCCCGCCAAGTTTCAGGCAAATGAGATAATGAAGATTTCTTCATCTTGTTCATTGTCACTGAGATAGTTCTCAGGTTTTGATCTGATGTGGTACGCCTGCATGTCATCACTTTTGTCTATTGCCATACACAGGTTATGGTCAGGGTTGTGACATGGTCTGAGGCATCCACAGCACCATCCTATTCTGAATTCTCTGATAAAGTGGACGATCTAACCTAACCTTCAATGTGCTATCCCTTGGGCAGGGCATTCAACCGAATGACATGTAGATACCGAGAGTAGCCAAAAATATTCCTGTCTTTCATGTCCCTACCAGGTCTGTCTGGTCTCTTTGGGGCCTGTGTATGGTTTCCATCTTGATGGTGTATCATTCTTCCAGCTCATCTTTGACTGTTAACTTGGCAAACGCAGATTCCATTTGTTCAGTACATTAAAAAGATAGTTCATACAATTTGGCCATAGTTCATGAGGATGCTTTCTGTTGTGATTTCCAGTTTCCAGGGGTATGACTGCGCAGAACTGCTGATTAGAATGATGTATTTTTTTCACCCCCTTGAGTGGACTGTCTTCCATACATGCACACACTAGTTTTCTGAGTTATTATTTAAGACATCGAATGAGTCAACTTCTTGAAGTCCAGATTCATTTGAGGGTCGAAGTGTGCATTCATAGAGGGTAGTCACCAGCTTGTCATAGTTGTGTTCTATGTCTGTATCACGGAGGTTCAGAATAACTTGAAAATTCCTTCCCTGATGTAGTGCAGAAACATGGACATCCTCACTTCCCATCCAGCTACTTCTTGGCCTTGAAGAAGTTGTTTAATCGTACAACCGACATGCGTCACCTGGGTTGGTCAGGCAGTAGCAGGTTGGTAGTGGCACCCACAGTCAAAACTATCCTTTCTCCCCTGGGTCCATGAGTCTCAGGGCAGTGGAGCTAGGCAGGGCCTGAACTTGGTGTAGAAGCTGCTAGAGGTGGGTTGCCTGCCTCATCCTGTTCATTTTCATGCATTATGAGATATTCTTGCTCTAACCCTTATAGTGTTGATCCACAGAGCTTTCTGTCAAGCATCTGGTGAGCACTGCAGTGATGGTTCATGTCTCTATGAGGGAGGAGCCAGCGCTCGGGTAACAGCAGCACTGTGCTAGCTCCTATTGGGCGTCTGCTGAGTAGTTAGCAGACTGTGGAGTTGACACTGCCCCCTTTTAGGTCCAGGTCCTGTTGTTGATCTACCTGTGTCAATATTTGAGTTCTTCACTGAACTTGATATATCTTCTGGCTGACTCCAGGGTCTAAAGTGTGAGCTGGAGAGTCAGGGGGGATTGGGCATGGACATATTTATTGGTGCCTTGTCAGCCATGACAGGTGTTGTTGCTCACCCATGCATAGCAGGGCATTCCAGGCTTCTGATGTGATGGCGTGGCCATGTGAAGAGCTACCGGCACTGCCTCATTAGTCTCATTGCTGTTGATCGCTTGGCGCTCCTGGGCACGTACCTCCATGGGGAGGAGCTGGAATATGAATTATACCGCCTGTCCAAGGAGGCTGACTTCTTGGGCACCCCCTCATTGCCACTAGAGCCAGATCGCAAAACATTTCATTTCTTTGGTAGTAAGTAAGGTAGTGCTTGGCACAAGCATCTTTAATAACCATATTATGAGAGCAGATTCCCACAGGTTGTAATGTGTGACAATAATGTTTGTGCACATTCATTGTGTGGCATTTTTTTGAGATAGGGATGTATTGTGTAGTTTTTTGTACTGCTGTACTTTTGTGCTGCATTATCACAATGTAATATTTTTATGTTGTACGATAGTTGTGTTGGGTTCACGTCTTGACTATCTTGTTGAGTTGTGCCCTGTTATGTTTTAATTGTACTATTATTGTGTTTTGTGCATTCCATTAGGAAATATTCTGTTGTTTACTTAAGAGATGTCAACAAATGCTGCTACATTTCCAATCAAAAGCAGTATATTTGTTTAAAGTTCCAGTGACAAACAGCCATGATGTGGGAAAATAGCTTTCCTCCAGCTCTTAAACTAGTTAACAAACAAGTCAGACAAAAACTGTAGCAAGGACCTGACTTAAATTAAGACTTTCAGTGCTCACTTTATGTGATACATCCCTAGAATTGAGCTGGTATAATGTTCTCGTTAGTAAGGTAGGCAGTGGTGTAACAAAACCTTGGAAGCCCTCTTGCAAGTGACTGTGAGGGACCCCTCAACCTACCACTAAATAATCAGCGGGGTTTTCTGTGACACAACTAGCTTCAAGAACCACTGAAGTCACAGTGACATCAGGGCACATCAAAGAGCGTTTTCAGTTAACAGGAGTTTATAGGCTGAGCATTGAAGAAACTTAAATCGATGCAGCCCCTCAGAACAGAGTCTATAGTTCCTTGCTTTATGAAGGAGGTGCAGATACAAATGAAACCCACTGAATAAAAAATGAAGACCAAACTATCATCACCACATTACCCTTGATAACAACCAGGGTTTTCTTCCTTCTCATGTGCAAGTTCCACAATACGCAGGTGATTTTTATAGAGCCACTGGTGTGGTGTTGTAATACTCATGTGCCACTGGTAAAGAAATGTACTTTCTGATTCTGATGAGCTATTGCCTTATAGATAATGGGCCAATGAGACTTAGATTTGAACCCTGACTCTCAACTGACCAAATTGTCCTAGGAACGTCCCTATACCACCATCTCATTTGGTTCAATTACTTGCCAAAATCGCAGTGCCTAGCGTTGTTGTAGTTGAGACATAAATACCATCCCTATATCACGATGAGTAGGCAAGTCAAATTCATTCCAGGAAGCAAGTGGTGGAAGTGAATCACTCTCCAAGAGATTCTCGAACACAATGCTGCCAAACTGTTCTCTTTAGAACACTTTAATGAAGAAAGTAGAAATCTATATGTTTACAGTCTGTTTTGAAGGGGTACTAATGACACATTTTAATTTTTGATGGGTTACTGGAATGCCTAGAACCGTTGTTACTCTGCATCAATAAATCAAGCCTATGTGCATTTCAGAAAATTGTGCAACTGATTAAAAACACTGGATGCACTAAAGACTAATATCCTCGCCATAAAAATGCAGTTATTGCTGCTGTGTGTTCATTTCAGAGGGTTCATTGTTCATCACTGAAGGCTCTTAAATTATTTGGCCATCAAAATGTTTGGTGTGGCCAGTGATGATTTTGTTTAGCTGCCATATAATAAATAGTACGTAGCAAAAGGGGGGGTGGCCCACTGCAACCGAGGCAGTTTGACTATAGCAGGTGTCCCTCAGTCAGTAATCAAGTGCCATGCGCTGCACATTAATTTTAAAGTAAGCATCCTAATGTCTACTAATTTATTCCACCTCAAAGACACTAGAGTAAATGCGTGGAGTGGTTTCCTTGAGAGCACAAGGCTAATCCCAATAACCAACAACAGCCAATAGCCGCTGGATTAACCACTAACCTTGGGTTACAGAGCATTGTACTACCAGGCATAAACCACTTCAACATCTCATCAGGGGTGGTAAGCACTATATACATGCAATTATAGCACAACAATAAAGACTCTAACACAGGCTGTCTAATAGCTTGTAAAGAATTACACCTCAACTGCAAATGGTGGGTTTGAGGCATGGGGGAGGGTTAAGGGGGCTGAAATATTATACTATAATGATGTTCCTCTCCAATAGTCTCCCCAAAGACACATGGGGGCATATTTAGAATAGAAGTGACGGATCGCGGTGTTAGCCTTCTTGGCTTAACACTGCGCTCTGCCACTTCCTAAACGCAGGGCTGCACCATATTTACAACAATATGGTGCAGCCCTGCGTTTCCCCCTGCGCTGGCGCTAACTTTAGCTGCCAAGCAACAATGCAGACACCCTTGCAACACAGTGCAAGGGTGTCTGCGTTGAGGGGAAGGTTGTTTATGTGCCGGAAGGTGTCCCTTCCTGCACATAAACAATCTTTAAATTGTGTTTTGTAACTTCTATGTGTGCTGCTTAATGCAGTACACATAAAACTTGCAAAACGTAATTTGTTTTTATGATTGTTTATGTGCAGGAAGGGACACCTTCTTGCACATAAACAATCAATGGCATTTTGCTGTTTCACAACACAGCACACATGGAAACAGCAAAAACGAGGAGAAATTAAACCTTTCTCCTCGTTGCGCCAGGGTAGGCGCAGGTTTTCCCTGGTCTTAATTTTGGCTCTGCCCCATATTTACTCCACCCTTGTAAATATGGGACAGTGTCAAAATCAATGGGTGTTGCAGTGGAACACCCACCGCAACACCCATTGCCCTCCCCTTTCATGCTAAATATAGCATGAAAGGATGCCTTATTTACAAGGCAGCGTTAAGTCACGTTAAGTGGCCTAATTCTGCCTTGTAAATAAGGCGAAGCCCCTATCGTCACCACAACATCATGAAAAGTGACGTTGTGGTGGTGATAGGGGCTTGTAAATATTTCCAATTGCTACATTGTGGCCAGGAGTCACTGTGATGTCTTTAAAGCAAAATAGGTGTGAAAAGGGGAAAGGGCTGGCTAATTAAAGTCATTTCCATGTGAGCCTTGCATTGGAATAAGAAGGCCTGCGTCTTCATCTGCATTGTAGAATTAAACACTGGTGATTATCCATCCCTAAGTACTTAACAGTTTCGACCTTGGATTACTAAGACACTGCCTTCACTGTCTATCCCTTTTCCGACTAGCACAGCCCCGACTCTGCAGAATGGCTGGGCATCACCCATGTGTAAATACCCTAGAGCTGCTCATAAACGTTATCTTGTACATCACACCTGTTTGGTGGGTGAATGCCTTGAAGCGAACACATGGTGAGAAGTTTGCACTCTATAGAAGATCCAAATAAATAAATACATCAACAAAGCAATCTTAAACATGAACGGGAATAGGTATCCAGGCATGAGCACCAATAATTCCAAAATATGAGTTAATGTACTCAGAGAGTGGGGATGTACGAGGGGGTGTTGCCAAGCTGCCAACTCAGCGTTTACCTTCCCGATGGGCACGCGTTCACTAATTTTCCGGAATTTTCCCCTAATGAAGGGCAAGTCCCAAAATACATTGGGTTGTGTTAAAATGGATAATCATTGAACATGTGTTCAGAACAGTGTGAATATATAACACTATACCATTGACGAATTCAACGTTAAAAAAATGAAGATCACTTCAACTAGGGATTAATCATTGACTAAACCTTTCTTGCAGATTACAAAGAGATTTACACACAAGAAATGTTTTCTTGGTGTGCGAGGTGAGGACGTTTCCCTCTTTAGGAACACGCGACATTTGCTTGATTCAAACGCCTATTGATTAAAAGGCGATACCCACTTGCACCCATCATAGTGCATACAAGGACAACAGTTGAACTACACTTAGGAGTGCGATTGTCTCTTCTTTTTTGTTTCATTTATTGCACGCTGCAACCAGATATGGAGTAAATTGTGACCCGTATATTAAAATATTTAAGCAGATGTAGCAGGGAATGCTGATGTGACCACTGCTGGTATATAATACAATTTATAAATGTATGCTACGCTCATATTGAATTATTAGCATACCCTAAAACCAAAGAATTTTTTAAATCCCCCTTAAGAAGTCTTTAATCTTTCACTACCAAAAAAATCAGAATGTGTGCGGCATAGCTGCGTAAGGGGACAACAAGAGTGACTACAACCATTCATAATTTATTTGTTTCCATAAAAGAATAGCTTTGAATGCCATGGTTGGAATAAATGCAATAATAACAAAGAGGCAGTTTTTCACTCCGTGAGACAGCATGTATGTAGGATGACAATGAGACCTGAATAAATGATCACCAAAATAATACAAAGAGAAGTACAAGCATACAATGATTCTGCATCAGTTTTTTAACGCAATTATCCAGTAAGTTCATTAAGTTGTGAAATTATTGAATGGTTATGATTGGGACCAAGTTCAGCTTTGTCAAGACAAGTGGGACTCAATCATGCAAGTAGACACACTTCTTCTTTGTAAACACATCTTCGCCAGACAAGCCCAAACAACAGTATATTCCCAATTAAATTACTCTTCTGAAATGGGATCGATCACAGAGGGTTATGGATCATTTCCATTCAATTCTAATTCGGGTGAGCTGTTGCTATTGCTTTCTATTCATACCATGTTGACGTGGTCAATGGTGCTGAACGAGGTATAGAGTGACGCACACTATGATTTGAAGTGTGCAGAGGTTAATGCTCAACAACATTGCACAGAAGCAGAACTGATGTCCAGAATGAGTGGATGCTCTGAACTGCAACCTGACTCTGGCAGACTGCACTAAATCTCTGGTGATTACCCTGGACTCAAGTTTGAACATGAGCGCTCACATAAGGTCTACAGCGAAGGGTGCCTTCTATAATCTAAAACTCCTTAACAAAACAAAGCCTTCCTCCCACCAAATGACCTAAAAATGACCACGCAAAGACTGGTTCCATCCAGACTAGACTAGACTATGGGAATGCCACCCTCACAGGCACACCGAAAACATACTTAGCCCCCCTGAGATCCACTCCAAATGCAGCGGCTAGGGTGTTCTCCAGAGCAAAGAGATACAATCACATCTCCACATCGCTGAAATAGCTAAAGTGGCTACCAATCGAAGTACAGTGCTGCTTCAAAATTGCTTGTCTCAACCACAAAGCTCTACACATGGGTATACCAGACTACCTCACATCTAAACTCACAAAAGCAGGACAAACAAGAAATCTAAGAAGCTCCAACACACTTCTTTTCATCCTCCCTAAAAACACATAAACTAAAAGCCCTCTCTCGCTCATTCTCAGGCAACGCACCCAAAATCTGGAACTCTCTCCCAGTACATATCAGAACTATCCCCTCATTCGTGAGCTTCAAGAAACAATTAAAGGAATTCCTCCCAAATCAGCGCGTTAGCCCTCCGGGATATAAGTCCTAATGCACACTAGAATACTACCACGTTACATGCAGATACCTCCCAAGGTTCTTACAATGACTCAACACTCGTCACCACAACTGTTCTGTATTGTGATTGGCTGATAATGATTGGACTCTCTACACTACAATCAGACTGTTTGTGAATGACTGTTAATGCCCTAAGAATATTGTAAAGCGCTCTACTACCTTCAGGTCTTGCCAGCGCTATATAAAACTCTTCAAATAAAATATAGATAAATAAATAAAATAGATCAAAAACTGAGATACCTGAAGACACTAAGAATGGTGGACAGTCAAAATATCGATTTTTAAATATCGAAGCACAGTTATATTGAGTTTTAAATATCGTAGGGACAAAATATCGAAGTCAAGAATATCTACAACCAGAATATCGAGTTAAGGTAAGAAATATCGATGTTGCAAATATCGAGTTAGTAATATCGATAGTTAAATTATCGATGTTAATAATATCGATATTTATGAGTGTTATGTATTTTAGTATGTATTTAATATTAATGTGTTCTATATTTTTTGTTAAGTATTGTACTGTTTTTTTAAATATATGTATACATTTTTTAGAAATTAGTAATTTTTTTAAAAGTAAATTTTGCGTTTTAGTACCGTAGCGGGTTGTGGGATTATAGGGGAATAGGGTGGGAAGTAATTTAATTATAGTAAATTAAATAATAATTTTTAGGAATTATTAATTGATTTTAATTAAATTTTGTGTTTTATTTCTGTAGCGGGTTGTGGGTTTATAGGGGAATAGGGTGGGAAGTAATTTAATTTTAATTAAGTAATTATTAATTTTTAATTATTGTTATTAATAATTAATTAATTGTTAATTAGTTATTAATTGGTAATTATTATTAATTGATAATTATTTTATTTGCATTAATTTATTATTGGAGTGGGTTGTGTGTTTTTAGGGGAATAGGGTGGTAAGTAATGTATTTGTAATTAAGTAATTAATTAAGAAAAATTGAGTATTGATAATTAATTTTTTTGTTAAGTAATTTTTAATTGGATAATATTTTTTATTAAATATTATTTATTGGCACTGATATTTTTTGCTAATTAATTATTAATTGGTTATTAATTTTTATTAAATATTATTTATCGATATCGAAAATTAAATTTTTTGTTAATTAATTATTAATTGGCTCTTAATTTTTATTAAATATTATTTATTAGTATTGATAATTAATTTTTTTGTTAATTAGTTATTAATTGGTTATTAATTTTTATTACGTATTATTTATTGTTATTGGCATTTTTTTAAATTTAATTATTAATTGCAAATTAATTTGTATTAATTGATTAATTGAAAATTAATTTAATTGTGTGAAATTTTATGTGGAGTGTGTTGTGTGTTTATTGGGGAATAGGGTGGGAAGTATTTAATATTATTAAAGTAATTATTATTTTTGATATATTTGTAGTTTTTTTTTTTCTAAATTTATTAATAAATCATTATTTAATTACAATATTTATTTCATTTATATGTATGTTATTTTTAACATCTACGTTGTCCAACGCTTTCCCTACTGTTGCACTCACTGGAGTGGGAATAGTAATTTTTACCCCTACGCTATCCAGCGCTTTCCCTACTGTTGCACTCTCTGGAGTGGGAATAGTAATTTTTACCCCTACGCTATCCAACGCTTCCCTACTGTTGCACTCTCTGGAGTGGGAATAGTAATTTTAACCCTACGCTATCCAGCGCTTTCCCTACTGTTGCACTTACTGAAGTGGGAATAGTAATTTTTACCCCTACGCTATCCAGCGCTTTCCCTACTATTGCACTCTCTGGAGTGGGAATAGTCATTTTTACCCCTACGCTATCCAGCGCTTTCCCTACTGTTGCACTCACTGGAGTGGGAATAGTAATTTTTACCCCTATGCTATCCAGCGCTTCCCTACTGTTGCACTCTCTGGAGTGGTAATAGTAACTTTTACCCCTACGCTATCCAACCCTTTCCCTACTGTTGCACTCACTGGAGTGGGAATAGTAATTTTACCCCTACGCTATCCAGCGCTTTCCCTACTGTTGCACTCTCTGTAGTGGGAATAGTAATTTTACCCCTACGCTATCCAGCGCTTTCCCTACTGTTGCACTCTCTGGAGTGGGAATAGTAACTTTTACCCCTACGCTATCCAGCGCTTTCCCTACTGTTGCACTCTCTGGAGTGGGAATAGTAATTTTTACCCCTACGCTATCCAACCCTTTCCCTACTGTTGCACTCACTGGAGTGGGAATAGTAATTTTTACCCCTACGCTATCCAGCGCTTTCCTACTGTTGCACTCTCTGGAGTGGGAATAGTAATTTTACCCCTACGCTATCCAACGCTTTCTACTGTTGCACTATGTGAGTAAGTATATATATATTAATTTATATGTATATGTTTAATTTATTTTAACATTTAG
>CAWUFW010026082.1:0-37120 GCA_963921515.1 Calotriton arnoldi | reverse complement strand
TATGCACTTCAGTTACGTATTGCTTGTTTTTGCATTTGTCACCCGAGTGGGACGGGTATGCCCAGACGTGGGTCCCGTGCTCTCCATGCCACTGGAATCAAGCTATCCTGGCTGAAGAGGGGTGAAACCCCGAAACCGGTCCTAGGATGCTTGTTTCCAGTCCAGGGAGGACCTGGCTTGGCAGTTCGGGCTGGACTGTTCCCATGAGGCACAGGGTCAAGACTGATTTGCATATGGCTGGGTTCAAACTGGAATGGCATGGTGAGCAAAAAACGATGGATTTAGGCCCAGATCTCTGTACTGGGGTGAATGTATGACATTGTTCTGCATTCTGTCCATCAACTGTTGTTTTTGCATTTGTCACCCCGAGTGGGACGGGTATGCCTAGACGTGGGTCCCGTGCTCTCCATGCCACTGGAATCAAGCTATCCTGGCTGAAGAGGGTGAAACCCCGAAACCGGTCCTAGGATGCTTGTTTCCAGTCCAGGAGGACCTGGCTTGGCAGTTCGGGCTGGACTGTTCCCATGAGGCACAGGGTCAAGACTGATTTGCATATGGCTGAGTTCAAACTGGAATGGCATGGTGAGCAAAAACGATGGATTTAGGCCCAGATCTCTGTACTGGGGTGAATGTATGACATTGTTCTGCATTCTGTCCATCAACTGTTGTTTTTGCATTTGTCACCCGAGTGGGACGGGTATGCCCAGACGTGGGTCCCGTGCTCTCCATGCCACTGGAATCAAGCTATCCTGGCTGAAGAGGGGTGAAACCCCAAAACCGGTCCTAGGATGCTTGTTTCCAGTCCAGGGAGGACCTGGCTTGGCAGTTCGGGCTGGACTGTTCCCATGAGGCACAGGGTCAAGACTGATTTGCATATGGCTGGGTTCAAACTGGAATGGCATGGTGAGCAAAAAACGATGGATTTAGGCCCAGATCTCTGTACTGGGGTGAATGTATGACATTGTTCTGCATTCTGTCCATCAACTGTTGTTTTTGCATTTGTCACCCCGAGTGGGACGGGTATGCCCAGACGTGGGTCCCGTGCTCTCCATGCCACTGGAATCAAGCTATCCTGGCTGAAGCGGGGTGAAACCCCGAAACCGGTCCTAGGATGCTTGTTTCCAGTCCAGGGAGGACCTGGCTTGGCAGTTCGGGCTGGACTGTTCCCATGAGGCACAGGGTCAAGACTGATTTGCATATGGCTGGGTTCAAACTGGAATGGCATGGTGAGCAAAAAAATGATGGATTTAGGCCCAGATCTCTGTACTGGGGTGAATGTATGACATTGTTCTGCATTCTGTCCATCAACTGTTGTTTTTGCATTTGTCACCCCGAGTGGGACGGGTATGCCCAGACGTGGGTCCCGTGCTCTCCATGCCACTGGAATCAAGCTATCCTGGCTGAAGAGGGGTGAAACCCCGAAACCGGTCCTAGGATGCTTGTTTCCAGTCCAGGGAGGACCTGGCTTGGCAGTTCGGGCTGGACTGTTCCCATGAGGCACAGGGTCAAGACTGATTTGCATATGGCTGGGTTCAAACTGGAATGGCATGGTGAGCAAAAAAACGATGGATTTAGGCCCAGATCTCTGTACTGGGGTGAATGTATGACATTGTTCTGCATTCTGTCCATCAACTGTTGTTTTTGCATTTGTCACCCCGAGTGGGACGGGTATGCCTAGACGTGGGTCCCGTGCTCTCCATGCCACTGGAATCAAGCTATCCTGGCTGAAGAGGGGTGAAACCCCGAAACCGGTCCAAGGATGCTTGTTTCCAGTCCAGGGAGGACCTGGCTTGGCAGTTCGGGCTGGACTGTTCCCATGAGGCACAGGGTCAAGACTGATTTGCATATGGCTGGGTTCAAACTGGAATGGCATGGTGAGCAAAAAACGATGGATTTAGGCCCAGATCTCTGTACTGGGGTGAATGTATGACATTGTTCTGCATTCTGTCCATCAACTGTTGTTTTTGCATTTGTCACCCCGAGTGGGACGGGTATGCCCAGACGTGGGTCCCGTGCTCTCCATGCCACTGGAATCAAGCTATCCTGGCTGAAGAGGGGTGAAACCCCAAAACCGGTCCTAGGATGCTTGTTTCCAGTCCAGGGAGGACCTGGCTTGGCAGTTCGGGCTGGACTGTTCCCATGAGGCACAGGGTCAAGACTGATTTGCATATGGCTGGGTTCAAACTGGAATGGCATGGTGAGCAAAAAACGATGGATTTAGGCCCAGATCTCTGTACTGGGGTGAATGTATGACATTGTTCTGCATTCTGTCCATCAACTGTTGTTTTTGCATTTGTCACCCAGAGTGGGACGGGTATGCCCAGACGTGGGTCCCGTGCTCTCCATGCCACTGGAATCAAGCTATCCTGGCTGAAGCGGGGTGAAACCCCGAAACCGGTCCTAGGATGCTTGTTTCCAGTCCAGGGAGGACCTGGCTTGGCAGTTCGGGCTGGACTGTTCCCATGAGGCACAGGGTCAAGACTGATTTGCATATGGCTGGGTTCAAACTGGAATGGCATGGTGAGCAAAAAAATGATGGATTTAGGCCCAGATCTCTGTACTGGGGTGAATGTATGACATTGTTCTGCATTCTGTCCATCAACTGTTGTTTTTGCATTTGTCACCCCGAGTGGGACGGGTATGCCCAGACGTGGGTCCCGTGCTCTCCATGCCACTGGAATCAAGCTATCCTGGCTGAAGAGGGGTGAAACCCCGAAACCGGTCCTAGGATGCTTGTTTCCAGTCCAGGGAGGACCTGGCTTGGCAGTTCGGGCTGGACTGTTCCCATGAGGCACAGGGTCAAGACTGATTTGCATATGGCTGGGTTCAAACTGGAATGGCATGGTGAGCAAAAAAACGATGGATTTAGGCCCAGATCTCTGTACTGGGGTGAATGTATGACATTGTTCTGCATTCTGTCCATCAACTGTTGTTTTTGCATTTGTCACACCGAGTGGGACGGGTATGCCTAGACGTGGGTCCCGTGCTCTCCATGCCACTGGAATCAAGCTATCCTGGCTGAAGAGGGGTGAAACCTCGAAACCGGTCCTAGGATGCTTGTTTCCAGTCCAGGGAGGACCTGGCTTGGCAGTTCGGGCTGGACTGTTCCCATGAGGCACAGGGTCAAGACTGATTTGCATATGGCTGGGTTCAAACTGGAATGGCATGGTAAGCAAAAACGATGGATTTAGGCCCAGATCTCTGTACTGGGGTGAATGTATGACATTGTTCTGCATTCTGTCCATCAACTGTTGTTTTTGCATTTGTCACCCCGAGTGGGACGGGTATGCCCAGACGTGGGTCCCGTGCTCTCCATGCCACTGGAATCAAGCTATCCTGGCTGAAGCGGGGTGAAACCCCGAAACCGGTCCTAGGATGCTTGTTTCCAGTCCAGGGAGGACCTGGCTTGGCAGTTCGGGCTGGACTGTTCCCATGAGGCACAGGGTCAAGACTGATTTGCATATGGCTGGGTTCAAACTGGAATGGCATGGTGAGCAAAAAAATGATGGATTTAGGCCCAGATCTCTGTACTGGGGTGAATGTATGACATTGTTCTGCATTCTGTCCATCAACTGTTGTTTTTGCATTTGTCACCCCGAGTGGGACGGGTATGCCCAGACGTGGGTCCCGTGCTCTCCATGCCACTGGAATCAAGCTATCCTGGCTGAAGAGGGTGAAACCCGAAACCGGTCCTAGGATGCTTGTTTCCAGTCCAGGGAGGACCTGGCTTGGCAGTTCGGGCTGGACTGTTCCCATGAGGCACAGGGTCAAGACTGATTTGCATATGGCTGGGTTCAAACTGGAATGGCATGGTGAGCAAAAAACGATGGATTTAGGCCCAGATCTCTGTACTGGGGTGAATGTATGACATTGTTCTGCATTCTGTCCATCAACTGTTTTTTTGCATTTGTCACCCCGAGTGGGACGGGTATGCCCAGACGTGGGTCCCGTGCTCTCCATGCCACTGGAATCAAGCTATCCTGGCTGAAGAGGGGTGAAACCCCGAAACCGGTCCTAGGATGCTTGTTTCCAGTCCAGGGAGGACCTGGCTTGGCAGTTCGGGCTGGACTGTTCCCATGAGGCACAGGGTCAAGACTGATTTGCATATGGCTGGGTTCAAACTGGAATGGCATGGTGAGCAAAAAACGATGGATTTAGGCCCAGATCTCTGTACTGGGGTGAATGTATGACATTGTTCTGCATTCTGTCCATCAACTGTTGTTTTTGCATTTGTCACCCCGAGTGGGACGGGTATGCCTAGACGTGGGTCCCGTGCTCTCCATGCCACTGGAATCAAGCTATCCTGGCTGAAGAGGGGTGAAACCCGAAACCGGTCCTAGAATGCTTGTTTCCAGTCCAGGGAGGACCTGGCTTGGCAGTTCGGGCTGGACTGTTCCCATGAGGCACAGGGTCAAGACTGATTTGCATATGGCTGGGTTCAAACTGGAATGGCATGGTAAGCAAAAAAACGATGGATTTAGGCCCAGATCTCTGTACTGGGGTGATTGTATGACATTGTTCTGCATTCTGTCCATCAACTGTTGTTTTTGCATTTGTCACCCCGAGTGGGACGGGTATGCCCAGACGTGGGTCCCGTGCTCTCCATGCCACTGGAATCAAGCTATCCTGGCTGAAGAGGGGTGAAACCCCAAAACCGGTCCTAGGATGCTTTTTTCCAGTCCAGGGAGGACCTGGCTTCGCAGTTCGGGCTGGACTGTTCCCATGAGGCACAGGGTCAAGACTGATTTGCATATGGCTGGGTTCAAACTGGAATGGCATGGTGAGCAAAAACGATGGATTTAGGCCCAGATCTCTGTACTGGGGTGAATGTATGACATTGTTCTGCATTCTGTCCATCAACTGTTGTTTTTGCATTTGTCACCCCGAGTGGGACGGGTATGCCCAGACGTGGGTCTCTGTGCTCTCCATGCCACTGGAATCAAGCTATCCTGGCTGAAGAGGGGTGAAACCCGAAACCGGTCCCAGGATGCTTGTTTCCAGTCCATGGAGGACATGGCTTGGCAGCTCGGGCTGGACTGTTCCCATGAGGCACAGGGTCAAGACTGATTTGCATATGGCTGGGTTCAAACTGAAATGGCATGGTGAGCAAAAAAACGATGGATTTAGGCCCAGATCTCTGTACTGGGGTGAATGTATGACATTGTTCTGCATTCTGTCCATCAACTGTTGTTTTTGCATTTGTCACCCCGAGTGGGACGGGTATGCCCAGACGTGGGTCCCGTGCTCTCCATGCCACTGGAATCAAGCTATCCTGGCTGAAGAGGGGTGAAACCCCGAAACCGGTCCTAGGATGCTTGTTTCCAGTCCAGGGAGGACCTGGCTTGGCAGTTCGGGCTGGACTGTTCCCATGAGGCACAGGGTCAAGACTGATTTGCATATGGCTGGGTTCAAACTGGAATGGCATGGTGAGCAAAAAACGATGGATTTAGGCCCAGATCTCTGTACTGGGGTGAATGTATGACATTGTTCTGCATTCTGTCCATCAACTGTTGTTTTTGCATTTGTCACCCCGAGTGGGACGGGTATGCCCAGACGTGGGTCCCGTGCTCTCCATGCCACTGGAATCAAGCTATCCTGGCTGAAGAGGGGTGAAACACCGAAACCGGTCCTAGGATGCTTGTTTCCAGTCCAGGGAGGACCTGGCTTGGCAGTTCGGGCTGGACTGTTCCCATGAGGCACAGGGTCAAGACTGATTTGCATATGGCTGGGTTCAAACTGGAATGGCATGGTGAGCAAAAAAACGATGGATTTAGGCCCAGATCTCTGTACTGGGGTGAATGTATGACATTGTTCTGCATTCTGTCCATCAACTGTTGTTTTTGCATTTGTCACCCCGAGTGGGACGGGTATGCCCAGACGTGGGTCCCGTGCTCTCCATGCCACTGGAATCAAGCTATCCTGGCTGAAGAGGGGTGAAACCCCGAAACCGGTCCTAGGATGCTTGTTTCCAGTCCAGGAGGACCTGGCTTGGCAGTTCGGGCTGGACTGTTCCCATGAGGCACAGGGTCAAGACTGATTTGCATATGGCTGGGTTCAAACTGGAATGGCATGGTGAGCAAAAACGATGGATTTAGGCCCAGATCTCTGTACTGGGGTGAATGTATGACATTGTTCTGCATTCTGTCCATCAACTGTTGTTTTTGCATTTGTCACCCCGAGTGGGATGGGTATGCCCAGACGTGGGTCCCGTGCTCTCCATGCCACTGGAATCAAGCTATCCTGGCTGAAGAGGGGTGAAACCCCGAAACCGGTCCAAGGATGCTTGTTTCCAGTCCAGGGAGGACCTGGCTTGGCAGTTCGGGCTGGACTGTTCCCATGAGGCACAGGGTCAAGACTGATTTGCATATGGCTGGGTTCAAACTGGAATGGCATGGTGAGCAAAAAACGATGGATTTAGGCCCAGATCTCTGTACTGGGGTGAATGTATGACATTGTTCTGCATTCTGTCCATCAACTGTTGTTTTTGCATTTGTCACCCCGAGTGGGACGGGTATGCCCAGACGTGGGTCCCGTGCTCTCCATGCCACTGGAATCAAGCTATCCTGGCTGAAGAGGGGTGAAACCCCAAAACCGGTCCTAGGATGCTTGTTTCCAGTCCAGGGAGGACCTGGCTTGGCAGTTCGGGCTGGACTGTTCCCATGAGGCACAGGGTCAAGACTGATTTGCATATGGCTGGGTTCAAACTGGAATGGCATGGTGAGCAAAAACGATGGATTTAGGCCCAGATCTCTGTACTGGGGTGAATGTATGACATTGTTCTGCATTCTGTCCATCAACTGTTGTTTTTGCATTTGTCACCCAGAGTGGGACGGGTATGCCCAGACGTGGGTCCCGTGCTCTCCATGCCACTGGAATCAAGCTATCCTGGCTGAAGCGGGTGAAACCCCGAAACCGGTCCTAGGATGCTTGTTTCCAGTCCAGGGAGGACCTGGCTTGGCAGTTCGGGATGGACTGTTCCCATGAGGCACAGGGTCAAGACTGATTTGCATATGGCTGGGTTCAAACTGGAATGGCATGGTGAGCAAAAAAATGATGGATTTAGGCCCAGATCTCTGTACTGGGGTGAATGTATGACATTGTTCTGCATTCTGTCCATCAACTGTTGTTTTTGCATTTGTCACCCCGAGTGGGACGGGTATGCCCAGACGTGGGTCCCGTGCTTCTCCATGCCACTGGAATCAAGCTATCCTGGCTGAAGAGGGGTGAAACCCCGAAACCGGTCCTAGGATGCTTGTTTCCAGTCCAGGGAGGACCTGGCTTGGCAGTTCGGGCTGGACTGTTCCCATGAGGCACAGGGTCAAGACTGATTTGCATATGGCTGGGTTCAAACTGGAATGGCATGGTGAGCAAAAAAACGATGGATTTAGGCCCAGATCTCTGTACTGGGGTGAATGTATGACATTGTTCTGCATTCTGTCCATCAACTGTTGTTTTTGCATTTGTCACACCGAGTGGGACGGGTATGCCTAGACGTGGGTCCCGTGCTCTCCATGCCACTGGAATCAAGCTATCCTGGCTGAAGAGGGGTGAAACCCCGAAACCGGTCCTAGGATGCTTGTTTCCAGTCCAGGGAGGACCTGGCTTGGCAGTTCGGGCTGGACTGTTCCCATGAGGCACAGGGTCAAGACTGATTTGCATATGGCTGGGTTCAAACTGGAATGGCATGGTAAGCAAAAAAACGATGGATTTAGGCCCAGATCTCTGTACTGGGGTGAATGTATGACATTGTTCTGCATTCTGTCCTTCAACTGTTGTTTTTGCATTTGTCACCCCGAGTGGGACGGGTATGCCCAGACATGGGTCCCGTGCTCTCCATGCCACTGGAATCAAGCTATCCTGGCTGAAGCGGGGTGAAACCCCGAAACCGGTCCTAGGATGCTTGTTTCCAGTCCAGGGAGGACCTGGCTTGGCAGTTCGGGCTGGACTGTTCCCATGAGGCACAGGGTCAAGACTGATTTGCATATGGCTGGGTTCAAACTGGAATGGCATGGTGAGCAAAAAAATGATGGATTTAGGCCCAGCTCTCTGTACTGGGGTGAATGTATGACATTGTTCTGCATTCTGTCCATCAACTGTTGTTTTTGCATTTGACACCCCGAGTGGGACGGGTATGCCCAGACGTGGGTCCCGTGATCACCATGCCACTGGAATCAAGCTGTACTGGCTGAAGAGGGGTGAAACCCCGAAACCGGTCCTAGGATGCTTGTTTCCAGTCCAGGGAGGACCTGGCTTGGCAGTTCGGGCTGGACTGTTCCCATGAGGCACAGGGTCAAGACTGATTTGCATATGGCTGGGTTCAAACTGGAATGGCATATTGAGCAAAAAAACGATGGATTTAGGCCCAGATCTCTGTACTGGGGTGAATGTATGACATTGTTCTGCATTCTGTCCATCAACTGTTTTTTTGCATTTGTCACCCCGAGTGGGACGGGTATGCCCAGACGTGGGTCCCGTGCTCTCCATGCCACTGGAATCAAGCTATCCTGGCTGAAGAGGGGTGAAACCCCGAAACCGGTCCTAGGATGCTTGTTTCCAGTCCAGGGAGGACCTGGCTTGGCAGTTCGGGCTGGACTGTTCCCATGAGGCACAGGGTCAAGACTGATTTGCATATGGCTGGGTTCAAACTGGAATGGCATGGTGAGCAAAAAACGATGGATTTAGGCCCAGATCTCTGTACTGGGGTGAATGTATGACATTGTTCTGCATTCTGTCCATCAACTGTTGTTTTTGCATTTGTCACCCCGAGTGGGACGGGTATGCCTAGACGTGGGTCCCGTGCTCTCCATGCCACTGGAATCAAGCTATCCTGGCTGAAGAGGGGTGAAACCCCGAAACCGGTCCTAGGATGCTTGTTTCCAGTCCAGGGAGGACCTGGCTTGGCAGTTCGGGCTGGACTGTTCCCATGAGGCACAGGGTCAAGACTGATTTGCATATGGCTGGGTTCAAACTGGAATGGCATGGTAAGCAAAAAACGATGGATTTAGGCCCAGATCTCTGTACTGGGGTGATTGTATGACATTGTTCTGCATTCTGTCCATCAACTGTTGTTTTTGCATTTGTCACCCCGAGTGGGACGGGTATGCCCAGACGTGGGTCCCGTGCTCTCCATGCCACTGGAATCAAGCTATCCTGGCTGAAGAGGGGTGAAACCCCAAAACCGGTCCTAGGATGCTTGTTTCCAGTCCAGGGAGGACCTGGCTTCGCAGTTCGGGCTGGACTGTTCCCATGAGGCACAGGGTCAAGACTGATTTGCATATGGCTGGGTTCAAACTGGAATGGCATGGTGAGCAAAAAAACGATGGATTTAGGCCCAGATCTCTGTACTGGGGTGAATGTATGACATTGTTCTGCATTCTGTCCATCAACTGTTGTTTTTGCATTTGTCACCCCGAGTGGGACGGGTATGCCCAGACGTGGGTCCTGTGCTCTCCATGCCACTGGAATCAAGCTATCCTGGCTGAAGAGGGGTGAAACCCCGAAACCGGTCCCAGGATGCTTGTTTCCAGTCCATGGAGGACATGGCTTGGCAGCTCGGGCTGGACTGTTCCCATGAGGCACAGGGTCAAGACTGATTTGCATATGGCTGGGTTCAAACTGAAATGGCATGGTGAGCAAAAAAACGATGGATTTAGGCCCAGATCTCTGTACTGGGGTGAATGTATGACATTGTTCTGCATTCTGTCCATCAACTGTTGTTTTTGCATTTGTCACCCCGAGTGGGACGGGTATGCCCAGACGTGGGTCCCGTGCTCTCCATGCCACTGGAATCAAGCTATCCTGGCTGAAGAGGGGTGAAACCCCGAAACCGGTCCTAGGATGCTTGTTTCCAGTCCAGGGAGGACCTGGCTTGGCAGTTCGGGCTGGACTGTTCCCATGAGGCACAGGGTCAAGACTGATTTGCATATGGCTGGGTACAAACTGGAATGGCATGGTGAGCAAAAAACGATGGATTTAGGCCCAGATCTCTGTACTGGGGTGAATGTATGACATTGTTCTGCATTCTGTCCATCAACTGTTGTTTTTGCATTTGTCACCCCGAGTGGGACGGGTATGCCCAGACGTGGGTCCCGTGCTCTCCATGCCACTGGAATCAAGCTATCCTGGCTGAAGAGGGGTGAAACACCGAAACCGGTCCTAGGATGCTTGTTTCCAGTCCAGGGAGGACCTGGCTTGGCAGTTCGGGCTGGACTGTTCCCATGAGGCACAGGGTCAAGACTGATTTGCATATGGCTGGGTTCAAACTGGAATGGCATGGTGAGCAAAAACGATGGATTTAGGCCCAGATCTCTGTACTGGGGTGAATGTATGACATTGTTCTGCATTCTGTCCATCAACTGTTGTTTTTGCATTTGTCACCCCGAGTGGGACGGGTATGCCCAGACGTGGGTCCCGTGCTCTCCATGCCACTGGAATCAAGCTATCCTGGCTGAAGAGGGGTGAAACCCCGAAACCGGTCCTAGGATGCTTGTTTCCAGTCCAGGGAGGACCTGGCTTGGCAGTTCGGGCTGGACTGTTGCCATGAGGCACAGGGTCAAGACTGATTTGCATATGGCTGGGTTCAAACTGGAATGGCATGGTGAGCAAAAAACGATGGATTTAGGCCCAGATCTCTGTACTGGGGTGAATGTATGACATTGTTCTGCATTCTGTCCATCAACTGTTGTTTTTGCATTTGTCACCCCGAGTGGGATGGGTATGCCCAGGCGTGGGTCCCGTGCTCTCCATGCCACTGGAATCAAGCTATCCTGGCTGAAGAGGGGTGAAACCCCGAAACCGGTCCTAGGATGCTTGTTTCCAGTCCAGGGAGGACCTGGCTTGGCAGTTCGGGCTGGACTGTTCCCATGAGGCACAGGGTCAAGACTGATTTGCATATGGCTGGGTTCAAACTGGAATAGCATGGGGAGAAAAAAACGATGGATTTAGGCCCAGATCTCTGTACTGGGGTGAATGTATGACATTGTTCTGCATTCTGTCCATCAACTGTTGTTTTTGCATTTGTCACCCCGAGTGGGACGGGTATGCCCAGACGAGGGTCCCGTGCTCTCCATGCCACTGGAATCAAGCTATCCTGGCTGAAGAGGGGTGAAACCCGAAACCGGTCCTAGGATGCTTGTTTCCAGTCCAGGGAGGACCTGGCTTGGCAGTTCGGGCTGGACTGTTCCCATGAGGCACAGGGTCAAGACTGATTTGCATATGGCTGGGTTCAAACTGGAATGGCATGGTGAGCAAAAACGATGGATTTAGGTCCAGATCTCTGTACTGGGGTGAATGTATGACATTGTTCTGCATTCTGTCCATCAACTGTTGTTTTTGCATTTGTCACCCCGAGTGGGACGGGTATGCCCAGACGTTGTTCCCGTGCTCTCCATGCCACTGGAATCAAGCTATCCTGGCTGAAGAGGGGTGAAACCCCGTAACTGGTCCTAGGATGCTTGTTTCCAGTCCAGGGAGGACCTGGCTTGGCAGTTCGGGCTGGACTGTTTCCATGAGGCACAGGGTCAAGACTGATTTGCATATGGCTGGGTTCAAACTGGAATGGCATGGTGAGCAAAAAAACGATGGATTTAGGCCCAGATCTCTGTACTGGGGTGAATGTATGACATTGTTCTGCATTCTGTCCATCAACTGTTGTTTTTGCATTTGTCACCCCGAGTGGGACGGGTATGCCCAGACGTGGGTTCTGTGCTCTCCATGCCACTGGAATCAAGCTATCCTGGCTGAAGAGGGGTGAAACCCCGAAACCGGTCCTAGGATGCTTGTTTCCAGTCCAGGGCGGACCTGGCTTGGCACTTCGGGCTGGACTGTTCCCATGAGGCACAGGGTCAAGACTGATTTGCATATGGCTGGGTTCAAACTGGAATGGCATGGTGAGCCAAAAAACGATGGATTTAGGCCCAGATCTCTGTACTGGGGTGAATGTATGACATTGTTCTGCATTCTGTCCATCAACTGTTGTTTTTGCATTTGTCACCCCGAGTGGGACGGGTATGCCCAGACGTGGGTCCCGTGCTCTCCATGCCACTGGAATCAAGCTATCCTGGCTGAAGAGGGGTGAAACCCCGAAACCGGTCCTAGGATGCTTGTTTCCAGTCCAGGGAGGACCTGGCTTGGCAGTTCGGGCTGGACTGTTCCCATGAGGCACAGGGTCAAGACTGATTTGCATATGGCTGGGTTCAAACTGGAATGGCATGGTGAGCAAAAACGATGGATTTAGGCCCAGATCTCTGTACTGGGGTGAATGTATGACATTGTTCTGCATTCTGTCCATCAACTGTTGTTTTTGCATTTGTCACCCCGAGTGGGACGGGTATGCCCAGACGTGGGTCCTGTGCTCTCCATGCCACTGGAATCAAGCTATCCTGGCTGAAGAGGGGTAAAACCCCGAAACCGGTCCTAGGATGCTTGTTTCCAGTCCAGGGAGGACCTGGCTTGGCAGTTCGGGCTGGACTGTTCCCATGAGGCACAGGGTCAAGACTGATTTGCATATGGCTGGGTTCAAACTGGAATGGCATGGTGAGCAAAAACGATGGATTTAGGCCCAGATCTCTGTACTGGGGTGAATGTATGACATTGTTCTGCATTCTGTCCATCAACTGTTGTTTTTGCATTTGTCACCCCGAGTGGGACGGGTATGCCTAGACGTGGGTCCCGTGCTCTCCATGCCACTGGAATCAAGCTATCCTGGCTGAAGAGGGGTGAAACCCCGAAACCGGTCCTAGGATGATTGTTTCCAGTCCAGGGAGGACCTGGCTTGGCAGTTCGGGCTGGACTGTTCCCATGAGGCACAGGGTCAAGACTGATTTGCATATGGCTGGGTTCAAACTGGAATGGCATGGTGAGCAAAAACGATGGATTTAGGCCCAGATCTCTGTACTGGGGTGAATGTATGACATTGTTCTGCATTCTGTCCATCAACTGTTGTTTTTGCATTTGTCACCCCGAGTGGGACGGGTATGCCCAGACGTGGGTCCCGTGCTCTCCATGCCACTGGAATCAAGCTATCCTGGCTGAAGAGGGTGAAACCCCGAAACCGGTCCTAGGATGCTTGTTTCCAGTCCAGGGAGGACCTGGCTTGGCAGTTCGGGCTGGACTGTTCCCATGAGGCACAGGGTCAAGACTGATTTGCATATGGCTGGGTTCAAACTGGAATGGCATGGTAAGCAAAAACGATGGATTTAGGCCCAGATCTCTGTACTGGGGTGAATGTATGACATTGTTCTGCATTCTGTCCATCAACTGTTGTTTTTGCATTTGTCACCCCGAGTGGGACGGGTATGCCCAGACGTGGGTCCCGTGCTCTCCATGCCACTGGAATCAAGCTATCCTGGCTGAAGAGGGGTGAAACCCCAAAACCGGTCCTAGGATGCTTGTTTCCAGTCCAGGGAGGACCAGGCTTCGCAGTTCGGGCTGGACTGTTCCCATGAGGCACAGGGTCAAGACTGATTTGCATATGGCTGGGTTCAAACTGGAATGGCATGGTGAGCAAAAACGATGGATTTAGGCCCAGATCTCTGTACTGGGGTGAATGTATGACATTGTTCTGCATTCTGTCCATCAACTGTTGTTTTTGCATTTGTCACCCCGAGTGGGACGGGTATGCCCAGACGTGGGTCCTGTGCTCTCCATGCCACTGGAATCAAGCTATCCTGGCTGAAGAGGGGTGAAACCCCGAAACCGGTCCCAGGATGCTTGTTTCCAGTCCAGGGAGGACATGGCTTGGCAGCTCGGGCTGGACTGTTCCCATGAGGCACAGGGTCAAGACTGATTTGCATATGGCTGGGTTCAAACTGGAATGGCATGGTGAGCAAAAAAACGATGGATTTAGGCCCAGATCTCTGTACTGGGGTGAATGTATGACATTGTTCTGCATTCTGTCCATCAACTGTTGTTTTTGCATTTGTCACCCCGAGTGGGACGGGTATGCCCAGACGTGGGTCCCGTGCTCTCCATGCCACTGGAATCAAGCTATCCTGGCTGAAGAGGGTGAAACCCCGAAACCGGTCCTAGGATGCTTGTTTCCAGTCCAGGGAGGACCTGGCTTGGCAGTTCGGGCTGGACTGTTCCCATGAGGCACAGGGTCAAGACTGATTTGCATATGGCTGGGTTCAAACTGGAATGGCATGGTGAGCAAAAACGATGGATTTAGGCCCAGATCTCTGTACTGGGGTGAATGTATGACATTGTTCTGCATTCTGTCCATCAACTGTTGTTTTGCATTTGTCACCCCGAGTGGGACGGGTATGCCCAGACGTGGGTCCCGTGCTCTCCATGCCACTGGAATCAAGCTATCCTGGCTGAAGAGGGGTGAAACACCGAAACCGGTCCTAGGATGCTTGTTTCCAGTCCAGGGAGGACCTGGCTTGGCAGTTCGGGCTGGACTGTTCCCATGAGGCACAGGGTCAAGACTGATTTGCATATGGCAGGGTTCAAACTGGAATGGCATGGTGAGCAAAAAACGATGGATTTAGGCCCAGATCTCTGTACTGGGGTGAATGTATGACATTGTTCTGCATTCTGTCCATCAACTGTTGTTTTTGCATTTGTCACCCCGAGTGGGACGGGTATGCCCAGTCGTGGGTCCCGTGCTCTCCATGCCACTGGAATCAAGCTATCCTGGCTGAAGAGGGGTGAAACCCCGAAACCGGTCCTAGGATGCTTGTTTCCAGTCCAGGGAGGACCTGGCTTGGCAGTTCGGGCTGGACTGTTCCCATGAGGCACAGGGTCAAGACTGATTTGCATATGGCTGGGTTCAAACTGGAATGGCATGGTGAGCAAAAAACGATGGATTTAGGCCCAGATCTCTGTACTGGGGTGAATGTATGACATTGTTCTGCATTCTGTCCATCAACTGTTGTTTTTGCATTTGTCACCCCGAGTGGGACGGGTATGCCCAGACGTGGGTCCCGTGCTCTCCATGCCACTGGAATCAAGCTATCCTGGCTGAAGAGGGTGAAACCCGAAACCGGTCCTAGGATGCTTGTTTCCAGTCCAGGGAGGACCTGGCTTGGCAGTTCGGGCTGGACTGTTCCCATGAGGCACAGGGTCAAGACTGATTTGCATATGGCTGGGTTCAAACTGGAATAGCATGGTGAGCAAAAACGATGGATTTAGGCCCAGATCTCTGTACTGGGGTGAATGTATGACATTGTTCTGCATTCTGTCCATCAACTGTTGTTTTTGCATTTGTCACCCCGAGTGTGACGGGTATGCCTAGACGTGGGTCCCGTGCTCTCCATGCCACTGGAATCAAGCTATCCTGGCTGAAGAGGGGTGAAACCCCGAAACCGGTCCTAGGATGATTGTTTCCAGTCCAGGGAGGACCTGGCTTGGCAGTTCGGGCTGGACTGTTCCCATGAGGCACAGGGTCAAGACTGATTTGCATATGGCTGGGTTCAAATTGGAATGGCATGGTGAGCAAAAACGATGGATTTAGGCCCAGATCTCTGTACTGGGGTGAATGTATGACATTGTTCTGCATTCTGTCCATCAACTGTTGTTTTTGCATTTGTCACCCCGAGTGGGACGGGTATGCCCAGACGTGGGTCCCGTGCTCTCCATGCCACTGGAATCAAGCTATCCTGGCTGAAGAGGGGTGAAACCCCGAAACCGGTCCTAGGATGCTTGTTTCCAGTCCAGGGAGGACCTGGCTTGGCAGTTCGGGCTGGACTGTTCCCATGAGGCACAGGGTCAAGACTGATTTGCATATGGCTGGGTTCAAACTGGAATGGCATGGTAAGCAAAAAACGATGGATTTAGGCCCAGATCTCTGTACTGGGGTGAATGTATGACATTGTTCTGCATTCTGTCCATCAACTGTTGTTTTTGCATTTGTCACCCCGAGTGGGACGGGTATGCCCAGACGTGGGTCCCGTGCTCTCCATGCCACTGGAATCAAGCTATCCTGGCTGAAGAGGGGTGAAACCCCAAAACCGGTCCTAGGATGCTTGTTTCCAGTCCAGGGAGGACCAGGCTTCGCAGTTCGGGGTGGACTGTTCCCATGAGGCACAGGGTCAAGACTGATTTGCATATGGCTGGGTTCAAACTGGAATGGCATGGTGAGCAAAAAAACGATGGATTTAGGCCCAGATCTCTGTACTGGGGTGAATGTATGACATTGTTCTGCATTCTGTCCATCAACTGTTGTTTTTGCATTTGTCACCCCGAGTGGGACGGGTATGCCCAGACGTGGGTCCTGTGCTCTCCATGCCACTGGAATCAAGCTATCCTGGCTGAAGAGGGGTGAAACCCGAAACCGGTCCCAGGATGCTTGTTTCCAGTCCAGGGAGGACATGGCTTGGCAGCTCGGGCTGGACTGTTCCCATGAGGCACAGGGTCAAGACTGATTTGCATATGGCTGGGTTCAAACTGGAATGGCATGGTGAGCAAAAAACGATGGATTTAGGCCCAGATCTCTGTACTGGGGTGAATGTATGACATTGTTCTGCATTCTGTCCATCAACTGTTGTTTTTGCATTTGTCACCCCGAGTGGGACGGGTATGCCCAGACGTGGGTCCCGTGCTCTCCATGCCACTGGAATCAAGCTATCCTGGCTGAAGAGGGTGAAACCCCGAAACCGGTCCTAGGATGCTTGTTTCCAGTCCAGGGAGGACCTGGCTTGGCAGATCGGGCTGGACTGTTCCCATGAGGCACAGGGTCAAGACTGATTTGCATATGGCTGGGTTCAAACTGGAATGGCATGGTGAGCAAAAAACGATGGATTTAGGCCCAGATCTCTGTACTGGGGTGAATGTATGACATTGTTCTGCATTCTGTCCATCAACTGTTGTTTTTGCATTTGTCACCCCGAGTGGGACGGGTATGCCCAGACGTGGGTCCCGTGCTCTCCATGCCACTGGAATCAAGCTATCCTGGCTGAAGAGGGTGAAACACCGAAACCGGTCCTAGGATGCTTGTTTCCAGTCCAGGGAGGACCTGGCTTGGCAGTTCGGGCTGGACTGTTCCCACGAGGCACAGGGTCAAGACTGATTTGCATATGGCAGGGTTCAAACTGGAATGGCATGGTGAGCAAAAAAACGATGGATTTAGGCCCAGATCTCTGTACTGGGGTGAATGTATGACATTGTTCTGCATTCTGTCCATCAACTGTTGTTTTTGCATTTGTCACCCCGAGTGGGACGGGTATGCCCAGTCGTGGGTCCCGTGCTCTCCATGCCACTGGAATCAAGCTATCCTGGCTGAAGAGGGGTGAAACCCGAAACCGGTCCTAGGATGCTTGTTTCCAGTCCAGGAGGACCTGGCTTGGCAGTTCGGGCTGGACTGTTCCCATGAGGCACAGGGTCAAGACTGATTTGCATATGGCTGGGTTCAAACTGGAATGGCATGGTGAGCAAAAAAACGATGGATTTAGGCCCAGATCTCTGTACTGGGGTGAATGTATGACATTGTTCTGCATTCTGTCCATCAACTGTTGTTTTTGCATTTGTCACCGCGAGTGGGACGGGTATGCCCAGACGTGGGTCCCGTGCTCTCCATGCCACTGGAATCAAGCTATCCTGGCTGAAGAGGGGTGAAACCCCGAAACCGGTCCTAGGATGCTTGTTTCCAGTCCAGGGAGGACCTGGCTTGGCAGTTCGGGCTGGACTGTTCCCATGAGGCACAGGGTCAAGACTGATTTGCATATGGCTGGGTTCAAACTGGAATGGCATGGTGAGCAAAAAAACGATGCATTTAGGCCCAGATCTCTGTACTGGGGTGAATGTATGACATTGTTCTGCATTCTGTCCATCAACTGTTGTTTTTGCATTTGTCACCCCGAGTGGGATGGGTATGCCCAGACGTTGGTCCCGTGCTCTCCATGCCACTGGAATCAAGCTATCCTGGCTGAAGAGGGGTGAAACCCCGAAACCGATCCTAGGATGCTTGTTTCCAGTCCAGGGAGGACCTGGCTTGGCAGTTCGGGCTGGACTGTTCCCATGAGGCACAGGGTCAAGACTGATTTGCATATGGCTGGGTTCAAACTGGAATAGCATGGTGAGAAAAAACGATGGATTTAGGCCCAGATCTCTGTACTGGGGTGAATGTATGACATTGTTCTGCATTCTGTCCATCAACTGTTGTTTTTGCATTTGTCACCCCGAGTGGGACGGGTATGCCCAGACGAGGGTCCCGTGCTCTCCATGCCACTGGAATCAAGCTATCCTGGCTGAAGAGGGTGAAACCCCGAAACCGGTCCTAGGATGCTTGTTTCCAGTCCAGGGAGGACCTGGCTTGGCAGTTCGGGCTGGACTGTTCCCATGAGGCACAGGGTCAAGACTGATTTGCATATGGCTGGGTTCAAACTGGAATAGCATGGTGAGCAAAAAAACGATGGATTTAGGCCCAGATCTCTGTACTGGGGTGAATGTATGACATTGTTCTGCATTCTGTCCATCAACTGTTGTTTTTGCATTTGTCACCCCGAGTGGGACGGGTATGCCCAGACGTGGGTCCCGTGCTCTCCATGCCACTGGAATCAAGCTATCCTGGCTGAAGAGTGGTGAAACCCCGAAACCGGTCCTAGGATGCTTGTTTCCAGTCTAGGGAGGACCTGGCTTGGCAGTTCGGGCTGGACTGTTCCCATGAGGCACAGGGTCAAGACTGATTTGCATATGGCTGGGTTCAAACTGGAATGGCATGGTGAGCAAAAAAACGATGGATTTAGGCCCAGATCTCTGTACTGGGGTGAATGTATGACATTGTTCTGCATTCTGTCCATCAACTGTTGTTTTTGCATTTGTCACCCCGAGTGGGACGGGTATGCCCAGACGTTGTTCCGTGCTCTCCATGCCACTGGAATCAAGCTATCCTTGCTGAAGAGGGTGAAACCCCGAAACCGGTCCTAGGATGCTTGTTTCCAGTCCAGGGAGGACCTGGCTTGGCAGTTCGGGCTGGACTGTTCCCATGAGGCACAGGGTCAAGACTGATTTGCATATGGCTGGGTTCAAACTGGAATGGCATGGTGAGCAAAAAACGATGGATTTAGGCCCAGATCTCTGTACTGGGGTGAATGTATGACATTGTTCTGCATTCTGTCCATCAACTGTTGTTTTTGCATTTGTCACCCCGAGTGGGACGGGTATGCCCAGACGTTGTTCCCGTGCTCTCCATGCCACTGGAATCAAGCTATCCTGGCTGAAGAGGGTGAAACCCCGTAACTGGTCCTAGGATGCTTGTTTCCAGTCCAGGGAGGACCTGGCTTGGCAGTTCGGGCTGGACTGTTCCCATGAGGCACAGGGTCAAGACTGATTTGCATATGGCTGGGTTCAAACTGGAATGGCATGGTGAGCAAAAAACGATGGATTTAGGCCCAGATCTCTGTACTGGGGTGAATGTATGACATTGTTCTGCATTCTGTCCATCAACTGTTGTTTTTGCATTTGTCACCCAGAGTGGGACGGGTATGCCCAGACGTGGGTCCTGTGCTCTCCATGCCACTGGAATCAAGCTATCCTGGCTGAAGAGGGGTGAAACCCCAAAACCGGTCCTAGGATGCTTGTTTCCAGTCCAGGGAGGACCTGGCTTGGCAGTTCGGGCTGGACTGTTCCCATGAGTCACAGGGTCAAGACTGATTTGCATATGGCTGGGTTCAAACTGGAATGGCATGGTGAGCAAAAAATGATGGATTTAGGCCCAGATCTCTGTACTGGGGTGAATGTATGACATTGTTCTGCATTCTGTCCATCAACTGTTGTTTTTGCATTTGTCACCCCGAGTGGGACCGGGTATGCCTAGACGTGGGTCCCGTGCTCTCCATGCCACTGGAATCAAGCTATCCTGGCTGAAGAGGGTGAAACCCCGAAACCGGTCCTAAGATGCTTGTTTCCAGTCCAGGAGGACCTGGCTTGGCAGTTCGGGCTGGACTGTTCCCATGAGGCACAGGGTCAAGACTGATTTGCATATGGCTGGGTTCAAACTGGAATGGCATGGTGAGCAAAAAACGATGGATTTAGGCCCAGATCTCTGTACTGGGGTGAATGTATGACATTGTTCTGCATTCTGTCCATCAACTGTTGTTTTTGCATTTGTCACCCCGAGTGGGACGGGTATGCCCAGACGTGGGTCCCGTGCTCTCCATGCCACTGGAATCAAGCTATCCTGGCTGAAGAGGGTGAAACCTCGAAACCGGTCCTAGGATGCTTGTTTCCAGTCCAGGGAGGACCTGGCTTGGCAGTTCGGGCTGGACTGTTCCCATAAGGCACAGGGTCAAGACTGATTTGCATATGGCTGGGTTCACACTGGAATGGCATGGTGAGCAAAAAACGATGGATTTGGGCCCAGATCTCTGTACTGGGGTGAATGTATGACATTGTTCTGCATTCTGTCCATCAACTGTTGTTTTTGCATTTGTCACCCCGAGTGGGACGGGTATGCCCAGACGTGGGTCCCGTGCTCTCCATGCCACTGGAATCAAGCTATCCTGGCTGAAGCGGGGTGAAACCCTGAAACCGGTCCTAGGATGCTTGTTTCCAGTCCAGGGAGGACCTGGCTTGGCAGTTCGGGCTGGACTGTTCCCATGAGGCACAGGGTCAAGACTGATTTGCATATGGCTGGGTTCAAACTGGAATGGCATGGTGAGCAAAAAAATGATGGATTTAGGCCCAGATCTCTGTACTGGGGTGAATGTATGACATTGTTCTGCATTCTGTCCATCAACTGTTGTTTTTGCATTTGTCACCCCGAGTGGGACGGGGATGCCCAGACCTGGGTCCCGTGCTCTCCATGCCACTGGAATCAAGCTATCCTGGCTGAAGAGGGGTGAAACCCGAAACCAGTCCAGGGAGGACCTGGCTTGGCAGTTCGGGCTGGACTGTTCCCATGAGGCACAGGGTCAAGACTGATTTGCATATGGCTGGGTTCAAACTGGAATGGCATGGTGAGCCAAAAACGATGGATTTAGGCCCAGATCTCTGTACTGGGGTGAATGTATGACATTGTTCTGCATTCTGTCCATCAACTGTTGTTTTTGCATTTGTCACCCGAGTGGGACGGGGTATGCCCAGACGTGGGTCCCGTGCTCTCCATGCCACTGGAATCAAGCTATCCTGGCTGAAGAGGGGTGAAACCCCGAAACCGGTCCTAGGATGCTTGTTTCCAGTCCAGGGAGGACCTGGCTTGGCAGTTCGGGCTGGACTGTTCCCATAAGGCACAGGGTCAAGACTGATTTGCATATGGCTGGGTTCACACTGGAATGGCATGGTGAGCAAAAAGCGATGGATTTGGGCCCAGATCTCTGTACTGGGGTGAATGTATGACATTGTTCTGCATTCTGTCCATCAACTGTTGTTTTTGCATTTGTCACCCGAGTGGGACGGGTATGCCCAGACGTTGTTCCCGTGCTCTCCATGCCACTGGAATCAAGCTATCCTTGCTGAAGAGGGGTGAAACCCCGAAACCGGTCCTAGGATGCTTGTTTCCAGTCCAGGGAGGACCTGGCTTGGCAGTTCGGGCTGGACTGTTCCCATGAGGCACAGGGTCAAGACTGATTTGCATATGGCTGGGTTCAAACTGGAATGGCATGGTGAGCAAAAAAACGATGGATTTAGGCCCAGATCTCTGTACTGGGGTGAATGTATGACATTGTTCTGCATTCTGTCCATCAACTGTTGTTTTTGCATTTGTCACCCCGAGTGGGACGGGTATGCCCAGACGTTGTTCCCGTGCTCTCCATGCCACTGGAATCAAGCTATCCTGGCTGAAGAGGGGTGAAACCCCGTAACTGGTCCTAGGATGCTTGTTTCCAGTCCAGGGAGGACCTGGCTTGGCAGTTCGGGCTGGACTGTTCCCATGAGGCACAGGGTCAAGACTGATTTGCATATGGCTGGGTTCAAACTGGAATGGCATGGTGAGCAAAAAACGATGGATTTAGGCCCAGATCTCTGTACTGGGGTGAATGTATGACATTGTTCTGCAATCTGTCCATCAACTGTTGTTTTTGCATTTGTCACCCAGAGTGGGACGGGTATGCCCAGACGTGGGTCCTGTGCTCTCCATGCCACTGGAATCAAGCTATCCTGGCTGAAGAGGGGTGAAACCCCAAAACCGGTCCTAGGATGCTTGTTTCCAGTCCAGGGAGGACCTGGCTTGGCAGTTCGGGCTGGACTGTTCCCATGAGGCACAGGGTCAAGACTGATTTGCATATGGCTGGGTTCAAACTGGAATGGCATGGTGAGCAAAAAAACGATGGATTTAGGCCCAGATCTCTGTACTGGGGTGAATGTATGACATTGTTCTGCATTCTGTCCATCAACTGTTGTTTTTGCATTTGTCACCCCGAGTGGGACGGGTATGCCTAGACGTGGGTCCCGTGCTCTCCATGCCACTGGAATCAAGCTATCCTGGCTGAAGAGGGTGAAACCCCGAAACCGGTCCTAAGATGCTTGTTTCCAGTCCAGGGAGGACCTGGCTTGGCAGTTCGGGCTGGACTGTTCCCATGAGGCACAGGGTCAAGACTGATTTGCATATGGCTGGGTTCAAACTGGAATGGCATGGTGAGCAAAAAACGATGGATTTAGGCCCAGATCTCTGTACTGGGGTGAATGTATGACATTGTTCTGCATTCTGTCCATCAACTGTTGTTTTTGCATTTGTCACCCCGAGTGGGACGGGTATGCCCAGACGTGGGTCCCGTGCTCTCCATGCCACTGGAATCAAGCTATCCTGGCTGAAGAGGGGTGAAACCCCGAAACCGGTCCTAGGATGCTTGTTTCCAGTCCAGGGAGGACCTGGCTTGGCAGTTCGGGCTGGACTGTTCCCATAAGGCACAGGGTCAAGACTGATTTGCATATGGCTGGGTTCACACTGGAATGGCATGGTGAGCAAAAACGATGGATTTGGGCCCAGATCTCTGTACTGGGGTGAATGTATGACATTGTTCTGCATTCTGTCCATCAACTGTTGTTTTTGCATTTGTCACCCCGAGTGGGACGGGTATGCCCAGACGTGGGTCCCGTGCTCTCCATGCCACTGGAATCAAGCTATCCTGGCTGAAGCGGGGTGAAACCCTGAAACCGGTCCTAGGATGCTTGTTTCCAGTCCAGGGAGGACCTGGCTTGGCAGTTCGGGCTGGACTGTTCCCATGAGGCACAGGGTCAAGACTGATTTGCATATGGCTGGGTTCAAACTGGAATGGCATGGTGAGCAAAAAAATGATGGATTTAGGCCCAGATCTCTGTACTGGGGTGAATGTATGACATTGTTCTGCATTCTGTCCATCAACTGTTGTTTTTGCATTTGTCACCCCGAGTGGGACGGGGATGCCCAGACCTGGGTCCCGTGCTCTCCATGCCACTGGAATCAAGCTATCCTGGCTGAAGAGGGGTGAAACCCCGAAACCAGTCCAGGGAGGACCTGGCTTGGCAGTTCGGGCTGGACTGTTCCCATGAGGCACAGGGTCAAGACTGATTTGCATATGGCTGGGTTCAAACTGGAATGGCATGGTGAGCCAAAAAACGATGGATTTAGGCCCAGATCTCTGTACTGGGGTGAATGTATGACATTGTTCTGCATTCTGTCCATCAACTGTTGTTTTTGCATTTGTCACCCCGAGTGGGACGGGTATGCCCAGACGTGGGTCCCGTGCTCTCCATGCCACTGGAATCAAGCTATCCTGGCTGAAGAGGGTGAAACCCCGAAACCGGTCCTAGGATGCTTGTTTCCAGTCCAGGGAGGACCTGGCTTGGCAGTTCGGGCTGGACTGTTCCCATGAGGCACAGGGTCAAGACTGATTTGCATATGGCTGGGTTCAAACTGGAATGGCATGGTGAGCAAAAAAACGATGGATTTAGGCCCAGATCTCTGTACTGGGGTGAATGTCTGACATTGTTCTGCATTCTGTCCATCAACTGTTGTTTTTGCATTTGTCACCCCGAGTGGGACGGGTATGCCTAGACGTGGGTCCCGTGCTCTCCATGCCACTGGAATCAAGCTATCCTGGCTGAAGAGGGGTGAAACCCCGAAACCGGTCCTAGGATGCTTGTTTCCAGTCCAGGGAGGACCTGGCTTGGCAGTTCGGGCTGGACTGTTCCCATGAGGCACAGTGTCAAGACTGATTTGCATATGGCTGGGTTAAAACTGGAATGGCATGGTGAGCAAAAAAACGATGGATTTAGGCCCAGATCTCTGTACTGGGGTGAATGTATGACATTGTTCTGCATTCTGTCCATCAACTGTTGTTTTTGCATTTGTCACCCCGAGTGGGACGGGTATGCCCAGACGTGGGTCCCGTGCTCTCCATGCCACTGGAATCAAGCTATCCTGGCTGAAGAGGGGTGAAACCCCGAAACCGGTCCTAGGATGCTTGTTTCCAGTCCAGGGAGGACCTGGCTTGGCAGTTCGGGCTGGACTGTTCCCATGAGGCACAGGGTCAAGACTGATTTGCACATGGCTGGGTTCAAACTGGAATTGCATGGTGAGCAAAAAACGATGGATTTAGGCCCAGATCTCTGTACTGGGGTGAATGTATGACATTGTTCTGCATTCTGTCCATCAACTGTTGTTTTTGCATTTGTCACCCCGAGTGGGACGGGTATGCCCAGACGTGGGTCCCTTGCTCTCCATGCCACTGGAATCAAGCTATCCTGGCTGAAGAGGGGTGAAACCCCAAAACCGGTCCTAGGATGCTTGTTTCCAGTCCAGGGAGGACCTGGCTTGGCAGTTCGGGCTGGACTGTTCCCATGAGGCACAGGGTCAAAACTAATTTGCATATGGCTGGGTTAAAACTGGAATGGCATGGTGAGCAAAAAAACGATGGATTTAGGCCCAGATCTCTGTACTGGGGTGAATGTATGACATTGTTCTGCATTCTGTCCATCAACTGTTGTTTTTGCATTTGTCACCCCGAGTGGGATGGGTATGCCCAGACGTGGGTCCCGTGCTCTCCATGCCACTGGAATCAAGCTCTCCTGGCTGAAGAGGGGTGAAACCCCGAAACCGGTCCTAGGATGCTTGTTTCCAGTCCAGGGAGGACCTGGCTTGGCAGTTCGGGCTGGACTGTTCCCATGAGGCACAGGGCCAAGACTGATTTGCATATCTCTGGGTTCAAACTGGAATAGCATGGTGAGAAAAAAACGATGGATTTAGGCCCAGATCTCTGTACTGAGGTGAATGTATGACATTGTTCTGCATTCTGTCCATCAACTGTTGTTTTTGCATTTGTCACCCCGAGTGGGACGGGTATGCCCAGACGAGGGTGCCGTGCTCTCCATGCCACTGGAATCAAGCTATCCTGGCTGAAGAGGGGTGAAACCCCGAAACCGGTCCTAGGATGCTTGTTTCCAGTCTAGGGAGGACCTGGCTTGGCAGTTCGGGCTGGACTGTTCCCATGAGGCACAGGGTCAAGACTGATTTGCATATGGCTGGGTTCAAACTGGAATGGCATGGTGAGCAAAAAAACGATGGATTTAGGCCCAGATCTCTGTACTGGGGTGAATGTATGACATTGTTCTGCATTCTGTCCATCAACTGTTGTTTTTGCATTTGTCACCCCGAGTGGGACGGGTATGCCTAGACGTGGGTCCCGTGCTCTCCATGCCACTGGAATCAAGCTATCCTGGCTGAAGAGGGGTGAAACCCCGAAACCGGTCCTAGGATGCTTGTTTCCAGTCCAGGGAGGACCTGGCTTGGCAGTTCGGGCTGGACTGTTCCCATGAGGCACAGGGTCAAGACTGATTTGCATATGGCTGGGTTCAAACTGGAATGGCATGGTGAGCAAAAAAACGATGGATTTAGGCCCAGATCTCTGTACTGGGGTGAATGTATGACATTGTTCTACATTCTGTCCATCAACTGTTGTTTTTGCATTTGTCACCCCGAGTGGGACGGGTATGCCCAGACGTTGTTCCCGTGCTCTCCATGCCACTGGAATCAAGCTATCCTGGCTGAAGAGGGGTGAAACCCCGTAACTGGTCCTAGGATGCTTGTTTCCAGTCCAGGGAGGACCTGGCTTGGCAGTTCGGGCTGGACTGTTCCCATGAGGCACAGGGTCAAGACTGATTTGCATATGGCTGGGTTCAAACTGGAATGGCATGGTGAGCAAAAAACGATGGATTTAGGCCCAGATCTCTGTACTGGGGTGAATGTATGACATTGTTCTGCATTCTGTCCATCAACTGTTGTTTTTGCATTTGTCACCCCGAGTGGGACGGGTATGCCCAGACGTGGGTCCCGTGCTCTCCATGCCACTGGAATCAAGCTCTCCTGGCTGAAGAGGGGTGAAACCCCGAAACCGGTCCTAGGATGCTTGTTTCCAGTCCAGGGAGGACCTGGCTTGGCAGTTCGGGCTGGACTGTTCCCATGAGGCACAGGGTCAAGACTGATTTGCATATGGCTGGGTTCAAACTGGAATGGCATGGTGAGCAAAAAACGATGGATTTAGGGCCAGATCTCTGTACTGGGGGAATGTATGACATTGTTCTGCATTCTGTCCATCAACTGTTGTTTTTGCATTTGTCACCCCGAGTGGGACGGGTATGCCCAGACGTGGGTCCTGTGCTCTCCATGCCACTGGAATCAAGCTATCCTGGCTGAAGAGGGGTGAAACCCCGAAACCGGTCCTAGGATGCTTGTTTCCAGCCCAGGGAGGACCTGGCTTGGCAGTTCGGGCTGGACTGTTCCCATGAGGCACAGGGTCAAGACTGATTTGCATATGGCTGGGTTCAAACTGGAATGGCATGGTGAGCAAAAAACGATGGATTTAGGCCCAGATCTCTGTACTGGGGTGAATGTATGACATTGTTCTGCATTCTGTCCATCAACTGTTGTTTTTGCATTTGTCACCCCGAGTGGGACGGGTATGCCTAGACGTGGGTCCCGTGCTCTCCATGCCACTGGAATCAAGCTATCCTGGCTGAAGAGGGGTGAAACCCCGAAACCGGTCCTAGGATGCTTGTTTCCAGTCCAGGGAGGACCTGGCTTGGCAGTTCGAGCTGGACTGTTCCCATGAGGCACAGGGTCAAGACTGATTTGCATATGGCTGGGTTCAAACTGGAATGGCATGGTGAGCAAAAAAACGATGGATTTAGGCCCAGATCTCTGTACTGGGGTGAATGTATGACATTGTTCTGCATTCTGTCCATCAACTGTTGTTTTTGCATTTGTCACCCCGAGTGGGACGGGTATGCCCAGACGTGGGTCCCGTGCTCTCCATGCCACTGGAATCAAGCTATCCTGGCTGAAGCGGGGTGAAACCCCGAAACCGGTCCTAGGATGCATGTTTCCAGTCCAGGGAGGACCTGGCTTGACAGTTCGGGCTGGACTGTTCCCATGAGGCACAGGGTCAAGACTGATTTGCATATGGCTGGGTTCAAACTGGAAAGGCATGGTGAGCAAAAAAATGATGGATTTAGGCCCAGATCTCTGTACTGGGGTGAATGTATGACATTGTTCTGCATTCTGTCCATCAACTGTTGTTTTTGCATTTGTCACCCCGAGTGGGACGGGTATGCCCAGACCTGGATCCCGTGCTCTCCATGCCACTGGAATCAAGCTATCCTGGCTGAAGAGGGGTGAAACCCCGAAACCGGTCCTAGGATGCTTGTTTCCAGTCCAGGGAGGACCCGGCTTGGCAGTTCGGGCTGGACTGTTCCCATGAGGCACAGGGTCAAGACTGATTTGCATATGGCTGGGTTCAAACTGGAATGGCATGGTGAGCAAAAAAACGATGGATTTAGGCCCAGATCTCTGTACTGGGGTGAATGTATGACATTGTTCTGCATTCTGTCCATCAACTGTTGTTTTTGCATTTGTCACCCCGAGTGGGACGGGTATGCCCAGACGTGGGTCCCGTGCTCTCCATGCCACTGGAATCAAGCTATCCTGGCTGAAGAGGGTGAAACCCCAAAACCGGTCCTAGGATGCTTGTTTCCAGTCCAGGGAGGACCTGGCTTGGCAGTTCGGGCTGGACTGTTCCCATGAGGCACAGGGTCAAAACTGATTTGCATATGGCTGGGTTAAAACTGGAATGGCATGGTGAGCAAAAAAACGATGGATTTAGGCCCAGATCTCTGTACTGGGGTGAATGTATGACATTGTTCTGCATTCTGTCCATCAAATGTTGTTTTTGCATTTGTCACCCCGAGTGGGACGGGTATACCCAGACGTGGGTCCCGTGCTCTCCATGCCACTGGAATCAAGCTATCTTGGCTGAAGAGGGGTGAAACCTTGAAACCGGTCCTAGGATGCTTGTTTCCAGTCCAGGGAGGACCTGGCTTGGCAGTTCGGGCTGGACTTTTCCCATGAGGCACAGGGTCAAGACTGATTTGCATATGGCTGGGTTCAAACTGGAATGGCATGGTGAGCAAAAAAACGATGGATTTAGGAGGCCCAGATCTCTGTACTGGGGTGAATGTATGACATTGTTCTGCATTCTGTCCATCAACTGTTGTTTTTGCATTTGTCACCCCGAGTGGGACAGGTATGCCCAGACGTGGGTCCCATGCTCTCCATGCCACTGGAATCAAGCTATCCTGGCTGAAGAGGGTGAAACCCGAAACCGGTCCTAGGATGCTTGTTTCCAGTCCAGGGAGGACCTGGCTTGGCAGTTCGGGCTGGACTGTTCCCATGAGGCACAGGGTCAAGACTGATTTGCATATGGCTGGGTTCAAACTGGAATGGCATGGTGAGCAAAAACGATGGATTTAGGCCCAGATCTCTGTACTGGGGTGAATGTATGACATTGTTCTGCATTCTGTCCATCAACTGTTGTTTTTGCATTTGTCACCCCGAGTGGGACGGGTATGCCCAGACGTGGGTCCCGTGCTCTCCATGCCACTGGAATCAAGCTATCCTGGCTGAAGAGGGGTGAAACCCCGAAACCGGTCCTAGGATGCTTGTTTCCAGTCCAGGGAGGACCTGGCTTGGCAGTTCGGGCTGGACTGTTCCCATGAGGCACAGGGTCAAGACTGATTTGCATATGGCTGGGTTCAAACTGGAATGGCATGGTGAGCAAACAAACGATGGATTTAGGCCAGATCTCTGTACTGGGGTGAATGTATGACATTGTTCTGCATTCTGTCCATCAACTGTTGTTTTTGCATTTGTCACCCCGAGTGGGACGGGTATGCCCAGACGTGGGTCCCGTGCTCTCCATGCCACTGGAATCAAGCTATCCTGGCTGAAGAGGGGTGAAACCCCGAAACCGGTCCTAGGATGCTTGTTTCCAGTCCAGGGAGGACCTGGCTTGGCAGTTCGGGCTGGACTGTTCCCATGAGGCACAGGGTCAAGACTGATTTGCATATGGCTAGGTTCAAACTGGAATGGCATGGTGAGCAAAAAACGATGGATTTAGGCCCAGATCTCTGTACTGGGGTGAATGTATGACATTGTTCTGCATTCTGTCCATCAACTGTTGTTTTTGCATTTGTCACCCCGAGTGGGACGGGTATGCCCAGACGTGGGTCCCGTGCTCTCCATGCCACTGGAATCAAGCTATCCTGGCTGAAGAGGGTGAAACCCCGAAACCGGTCCTAGGATGCTTGTTTCCAGTCCAGGGAGGACCTGGCTTGGCAGTTCGGGCTGGACTGTTCCCATGAGGCACAGGGTCAAGACTGATTTGCATATGGCTAGGTTCAAACTGGAATGGCATGGTGAGCAAAAAAACGATGGATTTAGGCCCAGATCTCTGTACTGGGGTGAATGTATGACATTGTTCTGCATTCTGTCCATCAACTGTTGTTTTTGCATTTGTCACTCCCGAGTGGGACGGGTATGCCCAGACGTGGGTCCCGTGCTCTCCATGCCACTGGAATCAAGCTATCCTGGCTGAAGAGGGTGAAACCCCGAAACCGGTCCTAGGATGCTTGTTTCCAGTCCAGGAGGACCTGGCTTGGCAGTTCGGGCTGGACTGTTCCCATGAGGCACAGGGTCAAGACTGATTTGCATATGGCTAGGTTCAAACTGGAATGGCATGGTGAGCAAAAAAACGATGGATTTAGGCCCAGATCTCTGTACTGGGGTGAATGTATGACATTGTTCTTCATTCTGTCCATCCACTGTTGTTTTTGCTTTTTAAATGAAGCAGTTTTCCTTTTTTAAATGCAGCCCGTTTTCCTTAAAGGAAAACGGGCTGCATTTAAAAAAGAAAAATGAAACTTTTCAGTTTCATTTTTTAAGGGGACCACTGCCTGCTCTTAAAAAATATTTTCACACACACTCACAAAGGGGAAGGGGTCCCCTTGGGGCCCCTTCCCGTTTGCGAGTGGTTTACCACCTACTTGAAGTAGGTGGTAAACTGCGAGTGTTTTGCGGCCACAAATGTGGTTGCAAAACAATAGTACATGGCATTGAGGCTCGCTATTAGGAAGGGACGCCCCTTCCTGATAGCGAGAGTCGCAAACTCTATTTTGCGAGTCAGTGACTTGCAAAATAGCATTTGTACATGCCAGGACCATTTTTTGCGGTCCCAAACGGGTCGATCTCCAGTTTGCGAGCGCAAAAAAGTATTGTACATGTGGCTCTAAGGCACATATGGAAAGCCCATATATAGTAAGAATGAACTGGAGAAAGAAGTGCAGATGGGGGAGGAAGGAGGGAAGTGTGGAAAAAGAGGAGAAATAGAAAGCATAGGTGAGCAGAATGAGAAGGCGAGGAAGAACATTGACAGAGTCGAATGTAGCACAACGAGAGGGATTGGTTATAATGTTAGAAGGAAGTCAAATGCCCATTTTGACTTTAAACATTGTATACTTATAAGAAGTACAAAGCGGGTGCCTTTTTCTTTTACCTTGATGTCCATTTGCAACCCATTCTGAATGTATCACTTGCCCCAGCTCACACATTACATAAAAGTATAAGGGTAAATGTGTGGAAATTGTGTGAATAAATGTGTCTACAAATTACAAAGTTGTAGCCTTTATAAAAAGCTTCACCGTATTTCAGCAGTATTCTTTCAGATGAGTAAGGCAGAAATACATTGATTACAATAGTGCAGAATGTGCAATGGCACCGGGTCCATGAGTGTGAGGTGGCACAAAACAGAAAGGGACATTGCCTTACTTGCACTAGGGACCATGGTGCCTTTGCAACACCACACTTCACATAAACCTCGCAATGAAAACAACATACATAGTATTAGCATAGCAAAGGTTCAAAGGCCCGCGTGCAAGCAAGGAGAATGTACTCCTGTCTGTTGATTGGGTAGCAAAGACAACCTTTATTGGAGTTAGGTTAGCCTCTTCTGCACCAGTGAAAGCGATGCACCTTTCTACGTAGAAACTACAGCATGCAAAGATGATCCTTCTTCAGCAAATCTGCATCAAGTGATAGCAGAATAAAGTAAACTAGAAAATGACTAGTAAAGAAACACCTTCAGTGAATGACAGTGTGATCCTTTAGCTACACATATAAACGCAGAAACCTGAGTAAAAAATAATCCCGCCACCAATTGTATGGAGCAGCATTCCCATTAATACCAGATAGGAATGTCTATAAAACACCTTGATGAAACAGAGTGGTCTTTCTTCAGGAGAGTGATCACATGGGATACACCTGCACTCTTGGGGGCATATTTACAAGAAAGTGGTGAAGCGTGTTGTTAAGCCAAGAAGGCTAACGACACGCTTCATCACTTTAGAAACGCAGGGCTGCACCATATTTACTAGAATATGGTGCAGCCCTGTGTTTCCCCCTGCGCTGGCACTAAATTAAGCTGTCTAGTGCCAATGCAGGCACCCTTACCCCATAGTGCAAGGGTACCTGTGTTGAGGGGAAGATTGTTTATGTGAGGGAAGGTCCCCCTTCCTGCACCTAAACAATCTTTAAATGCCGTTTTGTAACTTCTATGTGTGCTGCTTAATGCAGTACACATAGAAGTTGAAAACCAAATTTTTTAAAATGATTGCTTATGTGCAGGAAGGTCTCCCTTCCTGCACATAAACAATCTTTAAATGCCGTTTTGTATCTTCTATGTCTACTGCTTAATGCAGCACATATAGAAGCTGCAAAACGGCGTTTTTTAAAAATGATTGTTTATGTGCAGGAAGGGGGCCCTTCCTGCACATAAACATTCATTGGCATTTTGCTGTTTCTATATGCCCAAGGCAGCACACATGGAAACAGCAAAAACGAGGAGAAATAAAGCATTTCTCCTCGTTTCGCCTGTTTAAGACCAGGTTTTCCCTGGCCTTAATTTTGGCGCTGCCTCCTATTTACGCTGCTCTTGTAAATAGGGGGCAGCGTCAAAATCAATGGGTGTTGCGGTGGTACGCCCACCACAACACCCATTGCCCACCCCTTCCACACTAAGGGCCTGATTCCGATCTTGCTCGGAAACCCTGCCGACCGACACGGATCGGGAATGGCTTCCGACTGACACGTACGCGCGCTGTCTGACCGAGGTAGTGCGATGCAACGCGTGTCAAATACAAACGGAGCACAATACGGACGACCAACATGGACGGGAATCAATCTGTCTGAGCTAAATGTCCGGAAAAGAGCCCGACGCGACCGACCGTATGCGAACGTTGCAACATAGCTCAGCGTGAATGGGACAGACTCGGACTAACCCGCTAATACATGAAAAAGCATCCGTTGCGATCAACGGAACGTTTCCGTCATGCTCAACAAAATACACTAGAAACAGACAGAAAACGTCCAAACAAGCATTGTCAAACGCAACTAAAAATGTAGACACACCCACAACTCCACCTATATAAAGGGCCAAACTCCTTACCATAATCCTTTGCAAATTCAACAGACCTCTCAGCAGATACCACCACTACACTGCACTGATACATACACTCACAACTCATCCACCACACAATCTGTACACTACTAGCATCTGTCAAATGCCACACTCACAAACACACACCTTTACTTATACTCACTCACCCTCACCTTCACACTCACACACACATCCATCTCCACCACCACCCATCACCATGCCCCCAAAGAAGAATCCAAAGTTCACAGACAGTGAGTTGGAAGTCATGGTAGATGAAATTCTCAGAGTAGAGCCACAGTTATTTGGCACCTTGGTCCAACAGACCCCCCTGTCCCAGAGAACCAAGATGTGGGAGAGGATTGTCAAAGCACCTTGCCTGCGCACAACGGAAGATATCAGGAACAGGTACTATGATGTGCAAAGGAGGGTCAAGAAGCTCATCAACAAAGAGCACAAACTGAGTCAGCGGACTGGCGTTGACCCTCCTGCAACACCTGTGCACTTCACTTCCTGGGAGGAGAAGGTGCGGGCCATCCTTCCACCGGAGGGCGTCCATGGAATATCAGGAGTACCAGAGCCTGGTGAGTACATACTCAAATAGCCAAGATGGATAGCAAATACACAGCCATCACTGTCAAGGGAACAGTGATACAAATCACTGTCAACAAAGCCATAACAACATTAAGCAAATGAGCCTGTGACGTGTATGCCAGTTTGACAAACAAAATACCTGCAATCTCAGAGTAATATGTAACTATTTCATGAAATGTAACAGCTTACTAAAAACACAGCAAGGCTTTGGGTTCAAAACAGCAACCACCCCTGTCAGCCATCTTGCCAGCACTGTTTCACTCACTCACAGGGAAGCTGAGTCACAGGAAGGAAGGTTGGGATGGCTGGGAATGTGGGTGTAGCTGAAAGCATGATGGGAGTCGTAGTCACAGCCAACAGTCCTCCTCCCACATGGCCCAACAAGCCCACCTTGAACCATGCTCATCTCACAGGGAGTGGAAAAGTACTGGCAAGATGGCTGACTCTGGGCTCTGACTACATCTACCAGCAGGCCCTGTCACACACACACCCCTCCCACCAACACCAAACAACACACCTGGGCATATGCTCTCCTTGAGAGTTAAGGAAAATCTACTCCCAAGATGCCTGACTCTGGGCTCTGGTGTGGGGAGCACAAGGCCCTGTTGGGAATTGTGCACAAACAAACACCAGGCCACCAATGTCAGCCATCTTGCCATCGCTGTTTCACTCACTCACAGGGAAGCTGAGTCAAAAGGAAGGAAGGTTGGGTTTGCTGGGAAGGTGGGTGTAGCTGAAAAAGCATGATGGGAGTCGTAGTCACAGCCAACAGTCCTCCTCCCACATGGCCCAACAAGCCCACCTTGAACCATGCTCATCTCACAGAGAGTGGAAAAGTACTGGCAAGATGGCTGACTCTGGGCTCTGGTGTGTGAAGCGCAAGGCCCTGTTGGGAGTTGTGCTCAAACAAACACCAGGCCACACTGTCAGACATCTTGAATGAAAAGTTTGACTCACTGTCATGGAAGCATGGTTCATGGTGGCCTATTTGGTCTGGGGGGAGGAGGAGTGCTAGCTCTGACTACATCTACCACCAGGCCCTGTCACACACAATCCCCCCCCACTAACACCAAACAACACACATGGGACTATGCTCTCCTTGAGACTTAAGGAAAATCTACCCCCAAGATGCCTGACTCTGGGCTCTGGTGTGGGGAGCACAAGGCCCTGTTGGGAATTGTGCACAAACAAACACCAGGCCACCAATGTCAGCCATCTTGCCATCGCTGTCTCACTCACTCACAGGGAAGCTGAGTCATAAGGAAGGAAGGTTGGGTTTGCTGGGAAGGTGGGTGTAGCTGAAAGCATGATGGGAGTTGTAGTCACAGCCAACAGTCCCCCTCCCACATGGCCCAACAAGCCCACCTTGAACCATGCACATCTCACAGGGAGTGGAAATGTACCGGCAAGATGGCTGACACATGGGCCTTATGTATGAATTGGTTTACAAGTCACAACTAGGCCCTGGGCTTCTCACACCAGTCCCCACTCTCATCCATCTTCACTGTACATTTCCAATCACTGTCTGGGGATGCATTGTCCCAGGTGTGCTCCCTGGGCTGGCTGGGAAGGTGTGTGGAGTACAGGACATGGTGTGAGTTGCAGTCATAGCACTCATCACTACCCACACACAAAGCAAAATGTTCATCAGTGAAAATGGATACCTGACAGTGAATTGAAGGGCCACAACAAGATGGCTGACACTGTTGCATGGTATCATGTACACAAAGCACTGTTGGGAGTTGCATTCAACTCCTACATCATGCAGCATTGTCAGCATCCTTGCCACTACACTCCCCTCACTGTCATTGATACTTTGTCCACGAAGAGTAAGCTGGACTGGGTGGGAGGAGGGGTACAACTTCCAGCAGCATAACACAAGCACACAAACCTCTGTACCTCACAGCTCTGAGCCTGAAAAAGCAGGAAAGCAGCCTTGGTTAACTCATCTGTCCATGGAAGACAAGGACAATATACATGATGTGATCAGGCACAAAGCAAAGCAGTCAAACCATTTGCTACTGACAGCTATTCACATGTGTGCAATGAGATAAGAACTAGGAACACATTCATCAAAATACCTTAAACCAAACGCCACATACATTCCAGACTGTGAGTGTGTAGGTAACCACAACAATTTGACTGCAAATGACATGCACAAACGCCAGCACGCATGCACAAATCTTGAAACATATCGTAAGAGGAAGAGTACGTATATCATTGGAAAAGCACAGATGTGGGAAATACCAACACACCTGTGTCATGCACAGGGTGTCACTTGCCAGTCAATGCCTATGTACAGTCAAATGAACAAAACATGCCCATTTATGCACAGAGCTGGACATGCTCAGCAAAATACGTCTTGTTAAAATCACAATGTTTGCAGAAAAAATAGGGCTGGGTCTATGACGATACAGGACTATTTAATGTACCTACACTCATCATAATGTACAATAGCAAATGTAATGTTCATGATACGATGAACTGTGCAAAAACACAACAAACATTGTGTCTCTCATCTTCCCACAGGGCCTGCTGGGGACACTGCAGGAACAGAACAGCAATCCCAGTCCCAGACTCTGGTTGAGCCTGAGCTCTCCTGTGTGAACGTCTCTCAGCCCTCAACGGATGACGATGAACTACCTGGCCCCTCCAGTGTGGGTCAGCATGCAGCACCAGCAGCTCGAACACAAGCACCTCCTGTGACCACTCCCGCAACATCTGTCAACCCCCAGATGACCTCTAACAACACGGACACACCAAGGCAAGAAAACACAGAGAGCACAGCAACACAGGGCACTCTGGAGTTGGCGGACAACAACACCAGTGTCAACGATGAAGGAGGCTCAGTGTTGTCTGTGCCTGCAACAACAGGTCCTGCTTGTGTGGGTAGGGGTGATGGGAGGGGCCGTGGGGAGAGGTCCAGAGAGGCAGCTGGTGCTGATGATCAAGCAGACCCACAGTTGGCACGCATTCTATATGCATATCGAGAATGCACCGGAGACTTTGGCAAGGTAGTTGGGATCCTCAAGGACATGCAACAGCAGCAGGTTGCACATTATGCCAAAATGGACTCACACATGTTCAGAATGGACTCACACATGTCCAGACTGGAGTCCAAAATGGATAAAATTGATGACCAGACTGCGGTGCACAGGGACATACTTACCTGCCTCCGCCAGGTTGCTGACAGCATGACCCCACCTCCCTGTGTGCCCACCACATTTGTTGCTACTACATCTGCAACTGCCACAGGGAGGGATGAGGACTCTGGCGGAGAGTCCCCTGAACCGCAGCAGCATGCACCTGAGGGTCCCCCAGAAAAACATAAGAGGGGTCGTCCGAAGAAGGACAAATGAGAGACAGATGGCTATGCATCCCCCCCAGGAAGTGACAACCTGCTCCTAATATCCTCCATTGTGTGCAAAGCGTTCACTTTGTTGACTGTCACAGAACTCCCCCACATGGGATGGAGGGTCTAAGTTGGATCAATGACTCAAATGACTGTGGACTTGGCTCTGAACATTTCATCTACTAACACCAACAACTCCTCTGTGAACTTTGGATTTCAAAAATTGGTACAGCACTATCACTTTCTTGTTAAATTTCACACATACACTGCAATAAATATTTATTCACACAATACTTGTTTCTGTCGTGAATGAAACACTGTTTGTAATATAGAGATGATGTCCTGTAAAAAAATGCTTTGGCTGAAAAATAAATATATCAATTTACCTACTGTCTTGTGAGTAAATGTAACATGCCTTACCACACGACCCCCAAGAAAAGGACTTGGGGAAGGGAACTAAAGGCGCGGGGCACCAGGAGCAGGCAGCATCCAACATATAATG
>CAWUFW010026081.1:32500-37121 GCA_963921515.1 Calotriton arnoldi | reverse complement strand
TGTATTATACGTTCAATTTATATTGCTATTTAAAAAATAAAATATGTAAAAAAAAATTGTTTCTAAAAATGTAGTAAATCAGTATGAAAAAAATTAATATAACAATTAATACATTTAAAAATTGTCATTTACAAAACCTTTGAAATTCACTGAAAAAACCGTAGGTTTCAGGCACGTTATAGTTAGAAATTAGCATTTAAAAAACCTTTGAAATTCACTGAAAAAACCATAGGTTTCAGACACGTTATAGTTAGAAATTAGCATTTAAAAACCTTTGAAATTCACTGAAAAAACCATAGGTTTCAGACACGTTATAGTTACAAATTAGCATTTAAAAAACCTTTGAAATTCACTGAAAAAACCATAGGTTTTAGGGACAGTTATAGTTACTTGGACATTGCACTCGTACAAAACCCGTGAAATTCCCCGTTATAGTTAGTTCAGCTAACTATAACTCGCGCCCCGCAATGCACTGCTGATGACGTCACATATTACATCACTCATGACATGGTCAGTGACATCACTGATGACATCACTGATGACATCTCAAATGACATCACCGATGACATCATCCACGTGATAATCTGATGCACCTCCTCACACCCTAATATAACCTTTGATACACCCACTCTAAATTACAGACTGCCATTCGCAAAACCATAGACACTCCAACACCAATAACTACATACCCACTCACTGATTCTTAGGTCTACACACACACATCCACTCACTCACCCGTACAGTCACTCATACTTACGGTCACTCAGTACAGGACTATCATATGCACTCTTACTCCTATATAGACACTCAAACAACGCCACTCATCCATAGAGATAATAACACACCTAGTCAGTCATGCAAATAATTAAACACACTGCCATTTACTCACCTATACAGTTATACACACACCAGCTCACTTACTCATACAAATAGTAGCACATTGTTACGCTCTTATACAATCACTGATACAAGCACACACTCATCCATACAGCCACTATCACAATCACTCACTCTTGCTTATAGCTATTTATATACTCCAACACACATATATACTGCCTTTCACATATGTAGTTACTCACACATGTACCACTGGGACATACATTCACTCACTAACACACTCTTACACACACTTACCCACCCATACAGTCTATCACAGATGCACTCTTGAAACCATCCACCCAGTGAATCACCCACTCACACATCTATGCACAGAGTTGCACACACTCCTCCCACACAAACACTCAGGCACCCATACAGATACTCAGACAAGCATTCAATAACTCATATAGACACTCATGTAGCTATTCACAAACACATGCAGCCACTTACACAGCAACAGACGGACGGATACAGACATTCATCCAGTTTAGTCACTAACCCATGCATTCAGTAAGATACGTTAAATCACTCACTTATAGAGTCAGTCATGCACCTACTAAATCATCCATACAGACACTTACACACCCACTCATTCTTCAATACGTCTTTTCCTATATATATTAAAAATATTTAAACTTTACAGAAACACACAGTCACTGGATGATGTCATCAGTGATGTCATCAGTGATGTCATCAGTGATGTCATTTGAGATGTCATCAGTGATGTCATCAGTGATGTCACTGACCATGTCATGAGTGATGTAATATGTGACGTCATCAGCAGTGCATTATGGGCGCGAGTTATAGTTAGCTGAACTAACTATAACGGGGAATTTCACGGGTTTTGTACGAGTGCAATGTCCAAGTAACTATAACTGTCCCTAAAACCTATGGTTTTTTCAGTGAATATATATATACATATATATACACACACATATATATATATATTCACTGAAAAAACCATAGGTTTTAGGGACAGTTATAGTTAGTTGGACATTTCACTCGTACAAAACCCGTGAAATTTCCCATTATAGTTAGTTCAGCTAACTATAACTCGCGCCCCCGCAATGCACTGCTGATGACGTCACATATTACATCACTCATGACATGGTCAGTGACATCACTGATGACATCACTGTTGACATCATGTGTTTCTGTAAAGTTTAAATATTTTTAATATATATAGGAAAAGACGTATTGAAGAATGAGTGGGTGTATAAGTGTCTGTATGGATGATTTAGTAGGTGCGTGACTGACTCTATAAGTGAGTGATTTAACGTATCTTACTGAATGCATGGGTTAGTGACTAAACTGGGTGAATGTCTGTATCCGTCTGTCTGTTGCTGTGTAAGTGGCTGCATGTGTTTGTGAATAGCTACATGAGTGTGTATATGAGTTATTGAATGGTTGTCTGAGTATCTGTATTGGTGCCTGAGTGTTTGTGTGGGAGGGGTGTGTGCGACTCTGTGCATAGATGTGTGAGTGGGTGATTCACTGGGTGGATGGTTTCAAGAGTGCATCTGTGATAGACTGTATGGGTAGGTAAGTGTGTGTAAGAGTGTGTTAGTGAGTGAATGTATGTCCCAGTGGTACATGTGTGAGTAACTACATATGTGAAAGGCAGTATATATGTGTGTTGGAGTATATAAATAGCTATTAGCGAGAGTGAGTGATTGTGATAGTGGCTGTATGGATGAGTGTGTGCTTGTACCAGTGATTGTATAAGAGCGTAACAATGTGCTAGTATTTGTATGATTAAGTGAGCTGGTGTGTGTATAACTGTATAGGTGAGTAAATGGCAGTGTGTTTAATTATTTGCATGACTGACTAGGTGTGTGAGTACCTCTATGGATGAGTGGCGGTGTTTGAGTGTCTATATAGGAGTAAGAGTGCATATGATAGACCTGTACTGAGTGACCATAAGTATGAGTGACTGTACGGGTGAGTGAGTGGATGTGTGTGTGTAGACCTAAGAATCAGTGAGTGGGTATGTAGTTATTGGTGTTAGAGTGTCTATGGTTTTGCGAATGGCAGTCTGTAATTTAGAGTGGGTGTATCAAAGGTTATATTAGGGTGTGAGGAGGTGCATCAGATTATCACGTGGATGATGTCATCAGTGATGTCATTTGAGATGTCATCAGTGATGTCATCAGTGATGTCACTGACCATGTCATGAGTGATGTAATATGTGACGTCATCAGCAGTGCATTATGGGCGCGAGTTATAGTTAGCTGAACTAACTATAACGGGGGAATTTCACGGGTTTTGTACGAGTGCAATGTCCAACTAACTATAACTGTCCCTAAAACCTATGGTTTTTTCAGTGAATACATATATATACACATATATATATATACATACATATATACACATATATATATAGATATATATATATATATATATATATATATCCTCCAAACTTTGCCCTGCATCGAGGACGCACTCCAAACAGCCGGTGATTTCACAATCCATTTATTCAAAAGAAACAGCCATCGTAATCCGATCATTGAAGGTCCTTCTGCCTAACGCGTTTCAGAGCATCGTGATCTTTCCTCAGAGGCATTTGAAAACACACATTATTCAGGCTCCCACAGTTCCCTGCGCGCTTCTGCAATTTATAGTCCTCCGGTGTGCCTTTCTTGATGAATGTCATTACGGTGCACACTGGAACTTGTGGTTTTGTTTACGCCATTTCTTCCCTCCAGTGGGTTGTGTGTAATTCAATCAATTACAAGGACTGCTCGTAAACCCTCCAGTGGGCCTCAGATTAGTATTGCTGTTTCGCAATTAAGAACCAACTGTGCCGATTTCAGATTCTGAGCAAGTTCAGATCTAACGGACCCTTCTAGTCTTTAAGGGCGGTGCGCTCCTCCACGGCCGGACCTGCCGTGTTATTCATCCTCCAAACTTTGCCCTGCATCGAGGACGCACTCCAAACAGCCGGTGATTTCACAATCCATTTATTCAAAAGAAACAGCCATCGTAATCCGATCATTGAAGGTCCTTCTGCCTAACGCGTTTCAGAGCATCGGTCTCTTTCCTCAGAGGCATTTGAAAACACACATTATTCAGGCTCCCACAGTTCCCTGCACCCTTCTGCAATTTATAGGCCTCCGGTGTGCTTTTCTTGATGAATGTCATTACGGTGCACACTGGAACTTGTGGTTTTGTTTACGCCATTTCTTCCCTCCAGTGGGTTGTGTGTAATTCAATCAATTACAAGGACTGCTCGTAAACCCTCCAGTGGGCCTCAGATTAGTATTGCTGTTTCGCAATTAAGAACCAACTGTGCCGATTTCAGATTCTGAGCAAGTTCAGATCTAACGGTCCCTTCTAGTCTTTAAGGGCGGTGCGCTCCTCCACGGCCGGACCCGCCGTGTTATTCATCCTCCAAACTTTGCCCTGCATCGAGGACGCACTCCAAACAGCCGGTGATTTCACAATCCATTTATTCAAAAGAAACAGCCATCGTAATCCGATCATTGAAGGTCCTTCTGCCTAACGCGTTTCAGAGCATCGTGCTCTTTCCTCAGAGGCATTTGAAAACACACATTATTCAGGCTCCCACAGTTCCCTGCGCGCTTCTGCAATTTATAGGCCTCCGGTGTGCCTTTCTTGATGAATGTCATTACGGTGCACACTGGAACTTGTGGTTTTGTTTACGCCATTTCTTCCCTCCAGTGGGTTGTGTGTAATTCAATCAATTACAAGGACTGCTCGTAAACCCTCCAGTGGGCCTCAG
>CAWUFW010026081.1:20000-22500 GCA_963921515.1 Calotriton arnoldi | reverse complement strand
CTGGATCCTAGATTCAGTCCTGGGACATCTCCTGTAAACAGTTGAGTAAAAGCGTTTTGGTTACAGTCGTGATTTTTAAGGAATATTATTGTATTTTAAAAGTTGACAGAAACTTTTCCTCATAGAATCACCAATGTTATCCTATGGAAGGAAATTCACTTAGCAGGTAAAAACTGTTATCGTTACTTTTTCTTACTCAGTGTTGGACCCTGGATCCAGCACTGGTGCATCTCCTGAAAACAGTTGAAAAAATGCGTTTAAGTCATACAGGCGATTTTTAAGGAATATTTGTAGTTTGTGAAAATCGACACTTTGAAACTTTTCTGCTGAAAACCAGACAATGGATTCCTATGGACGAAAAGATAAGTTACTGGTAAGTACGGTTAAAATTACTTTTCAGGGTCAGTGCTGGGCTAAAAGATGCAGCACTGGGTTCTCTCCTGATAACAGGTGAGTAAATCGGAATTCGTATTTCTGCTGATTTTAGAGGAATATTTGTATGTTTCAAAAATCAACACTTAGAAACTTTTTCAGCAAAAAGCAGGCAATGATATCCTATGGAAGGAAATTCAAGTTACTGGTAAGTACGGTTAAAATTACTTTTGAGGATCAGTACTGTGCTGAAAGATGCAGCACTGAGGTCTCTCCTGATAACAGGTGAGTAAATCGGAATTCGTATTTCGGCTGATTTTAGAGGAATATTTTAAAGTTCCAAAACTCCACACTTAGAAGAATTTCCAAGTGAAACCAGTCAATGTTAGCCTATGGAAGGAAATTCAAGTAACTGGTAAGTACGGTTAAAATTACTTTTCAGGACCAGTACTGGGCTGAAAGATACAGCACTGAGGTCTCTCCTTATAACAGGTGAGTAAATCGGAATTCGTATTTCGGCTGATTTTAGAGGAATATTTGTATGTTTCAAAAATCAACACTTAGAAACTTTTTCAGCAAAAAGCAGGCAATGATATCCTATGGAAGGAAATTCAAGTTACTGGTAAGTACGGTTAAAATTACTTTTGAGGATCAGTACTGTGCTGAAAGATGCAGCACTGAGGTCTCTCCTGATAACAGGTGAGTAAATCGGAATTCGTATTTCGGCTGATTTTAGAGGAATATTTTAAAGTTCCAAAACTCCACACTTAGAAGAATTTCCAAGTGAAACCAGTCAATGTTAGCCTATGGAAGGAAATTCAAGTAACTGGTAAGTACGGTTAAAATTACTTTTCAGGACCAGTACTGGGCTGAAAGATACAGCACTGAGGTCTCTCCTTATAACAGGTGAGTAAATCGGAATTCGTATTTCGGCTGATTTTAGAGGAATATTTGTATGTTTCAAAAATCAACACTTAGAAACTTTTTCAGCAAAAAGCAGGCAATTATATCCTATGGAAGGAAATTCAAGTTACTGGTAAGTACGGTTAAAATTACTTTTGAGGATCAGTACTGGGCTGAAAGATGCAGCACTGAGGTCTCTCCTGATAACAGGTGAGTAAATCGGAATTCGTATTTTGGCTGATTTTAGAGGAATATTTTAAAGTTCCAAAACTCCACACTTAGAAGAATTTCCAAGTGAAACCAGTCAATGTTAGCCTATGGAAGGAAATTCAAGTTACTGGTAAGTACGGTTAAAATTACTTTTCAGGACCAGTACTGGGCTGAAAGATACAGCACTGAGGTCTCTCCTGATAACAGGTGAGTAAATCGGAATTCGTATTTCGGCTGATTTTAGAGGAATATTTTAAAGTTCCAAAACTCCACACTTAGAAGAATTTCCAAGTGAAACCAGTCAATGTTAGCCTATGGAAGGAAATTCAAGTTACTGGTAAGTACGGTTAAAATTACTTTTCAGGATTAGTACTGGGCTGAAAGATGCAGCACTGAGGTCTCTCCTGATAACAGGTGAGTAAATCAGAATTCGTATTTCGGCTGATTTTAGAGGAATATTTGCACAATGGTGAAGGGAGGGGGCGGGGCCTGAGGTGACATCTGTGCAAAAGCGCCCGTGGTGCGTTTTAAGTAGGGGGATTAAGTCCCCTTGAATCATGAGGGTCCCTACGGGCCAACTAGCCCACCAGGAACCTCCAGTATGCGCCAGGGGCTGCGTTGCAGAGACATGTACAGAGGCCACACCCCTTTTACACCTCTCTGCAACGCAGCTCTGTGGCGCTTTCTGGACGTACCTGTTGGGCTAGTTGGCCCCCAGGGACCCTCAGGATTGAAGGGGATTTAATTCCCCATCTTAAAACGCGCCACGGGGCCTGTTTGCACACATGTCACCTGAAGCCCCACCCCTCCCTTCACCACTGTGCAAACGCGCCCCGTGGCGCATTTTAAGTCGGGGGATTAACTCCCTTGAATCCTGAGGGTCCCTGGGGTGCAACTAGCCCACCATATACCTCCAAAAGCGCCACAGAGCTGCGTTGTAGAGAGGTGTAAAAAGGGGCGTGGCCTCTGTACACCTCTCTGCAAGGCAGCCCCTGGCGCATACTGGAGGTTCCTG
>CAWUFW010026081.1:0-10000 GCA_963921515.1 Calotriton arnoldi | reverse complement strand
GACCACCACCCCCCAGGGCCGGCTCCTGCAGTGTCCCGGGGTGCCTACCCCCGGGACACTGTAGTTTGCTATGGCAGGACGGAGCCTCGCGGCTCCCGTCCTGCCATAGCAAACTGCTTTGGATATTGGAAGAGAGAGCAGGGAAACCTGCTCTCTCTTCCAATATCCAAAGCGATTGCTTTTCCACATGGGGAGCAGCATGTCAGCTGCTCCCCATGTGGAACAGCAATGCCGGCTCCCAAGGGACGTGGGGAGCCGGCGGGACTGTGGGGGGATTGGGGACCCCCCACAGTCCCCAACGGAGAGGGCCAGCCCCGGGGGATGGGGTCCCCGGGGCAAGTAGTGGCCCGGGATGGGGGCCACACGGCCCCCTCCCCAAAAAAGAGGAAAAATTAAAAAAAAAAAAAATGGAAAGGCCGGCCCCGGGAGATGGGGTTCCCGGGGCCTTAAAATGGCCAGAGGAGGGGGCCACGCTGCCCCCCTCAAAAAAATAAATATAGAGGCCATGCCCCGGGGGATGGGGTCCCCGGGGCCAATACAGGCCCAGGGAAGGGGGCCACGCGGCCCCCTTCCCGTTTTTTTTTTAAAGGTAATTTAAAAAAGGTGTAAGGCCCTGGGGGATGGGGTCCCCAGGGCCCAAAAAAGAAAAAAGGAAGGGGGGCCACACAGCCCCCCTTCAGGGAGAAAAAAAAAAAACGATCGGGCCCGCAGGCCCCGCCCCTTCCTTCACCACTCTGCAAACGCGCCCCTGGCACGTTTGCAGAGGGGGAACGAATTCCCCTTGAATACTGGGGGTCCCTGGGGCCAACTAGCCCACCAGGTACCTCCAGTATGCGCCAGGGGCTGCCTTGCAGAGAGGTGTACAGAGGCCACGCCCCTTTTACACCTCTCTGCAACGCAGCTCTGTGGCGCTTTTGGACGTATATGGTGGGCTAGTTGGACTCCGGGGACCCTCAGGATTCAAGGGGACTTAATCCCCCAACTTAAAACGCGCCACGGGGCGCGTTTGCACAGTGGTGAAGGGAGGGGCGGGGCTTCAGGTGACATGTGTGCAAACAGGCCCCGTGGCGCATTTTAAGATGGGGAATTAAATCCCTTCAATCCTGAGGGTCCCTGGGGCCAACTAGCCCAACAGGTACATCCAGAATGCGCCACAGAGCTGCGTTGCAGAGAGGTGTAAAAGGGGTGTGGCCTCTCTACACGTCTCTGCAACGCAGCCCCTGGCGCATATTGGAGGTTCCTGGTGGTCTAGTTGGCCCCTAGGGACCCTCAGGATTCAAGGGGACTTAATCCCCCAACTTAAAACGCGCCACGGGGCGCGTTTGCAAAGATGTCACCTCAGGCCCCGCCCCCGCCCGTCACCATTGTGCAAATATTCCTCTAAAATCAGCCGAAATAGGAATTACGATTTACTCACCTGTTATCAGGAGAGACCTCAGTGCTGCATCTTTCAGCCCAGTACTGATCCTGAAAAGTAATTTTAACCGTACTTACCGGTAACTTGAATTTCCTTCATAGGCTAACATTGACTGGTTTCACTTGGAAATTCTTCTAAGTGTGGAGTTTTGGAACTTTAAAATATTCCTCTAAAATCAGCCGAAATACGAATTCCGATTTACTCACCTGTTATCAGGAGAGACCTCAGTGCTGCATGTTTCAGCCCAGTACTGATCCTCAAAAGTAATTTTAACCGTACTTACCGGTAACTTGAATTTCCTTCATAGGCTAACATTGACTGGTTTTCAGCAAAAAAGTTTCAAAGTGTTGAATTTCACAAACTACAAATATTCCTTAAAAATCGACAGTATGACTTAAACGCATTCTTTCAACTGTTTACAGGAGATGCACCAGTGCTGGATCCAGGATCCAATACTGAGTAAGAAAAAGTAACGATAACAGTTTTTACCTGCTAAGTGAATTTCCTTCCATAGGATAACATTGGTGATTCTCTGAGAAAAAGTTTCAAAGTGTCAACTTTTAAAATACAATAATATTCCTTAAAAATCACGACTGTAACCAAAACGCTTTTACTCAACTGTTTACAGGAGATGTACCAGGACTGAATCTAGGATCCAGTCCTGTGGTTACAAAAGTAATCCATAAAGTAACTAATTGCATTTAACTAGAAATTCACATTGAGCTGAATGTTGCATTGTGTTTGAAAATGTGTTGCCCATTGCAACAACTGTAACTACTGTACTTAAAAGTCTATTGCCTATCTGCAAAGTATTTAAACTAAAGTAATTCATTCTGAGAAAGTATTTTTTGTAATGTAATGTATAATGTAATTACAATGTAATTTAAAAAATAAAATATGTAAAAAAAATTGTTTCTAAAAATGTAGTAAATCAGTATGAAAAAAATTAATATAACAATTAATACATTTAAAAATTGTCATTTACAAAACCTTTGAAATTCACTGAAAAAACCGTAGGTTTCAGGCACGTTATAGTTAGAAATTAGCATTTAAAAAACCTTTGAAATTCACTGAAAAAACCATAGGTTTCAGACACGTTATAGTTACAAATTAGCATTTAAAAAACCTTTGAAATTCACTGAAAAAACCATAGGTTTCAGACACGTTATAGTTACAAATTAGCATTTAAAAAAACTTTGAAATTCACTGAAAAAACCATAGGTTTTAGGGACAGTTATAGTTAGTTGGACATTGCACTCGTACAAAACCCGTGAAATTCCCCCGTTATAGTTAGTTCAGCTAACTATAACTCGCGCCCCCGCAATGCACTGCTGATGACGTCACATATTACATCACTCATGACATGGTCAGTGACATCACTGATGACATCACTGATGACATCTCAAATGACATCACTGATGACATCATCCACGTGATAATCTGATGCACCTCCTCACACCCTAATATAACCTTTGATACACCCACTCTAAATTACAGACTGCCATTCGCAAAACCATAGACACTCCAACACCAATAACTACATACCCACTCACTGATTCTTAGGTCTACACACACACATCCACTCACTCACCCGTACAGTCACTCATACTTACGGTCACTCAGTACAGGACTATCATATGCACTCTTACTCCTATATAGACACTCAAACAACGCCACTCATCCATAGAGATACTCACACACCTAGTCAGTCATGCAAAGAATTAAACACACTGCCATTTACTCACCTATACAGTTATACACACACCAGCTCACTTACTCATACAAATAGTAGCAAATTGTTACGCTCTTATACAATCACTGATACAAGCACACAATCTTCCATACTGCCACTATCACAATCACTCACTCTCGCTTATAGCTATTTATATACTCCAACACACATATATACTGGCTTTCACATATGTAGTTACTCACACATGTACCACTGGGACATACATTCACTCACTAACACACTCTTACACACACTTACCCACCCATACAGTCCATCACAGATGCACTCTTGAAACCATCCACCCAGTGAATCACCCACTCACACATCTATGCACAGAGTTGCACACACCCCTCCCACACAAACACTCAGGCACCCATACAGATACTCAGACAAGCATTCAATAACTCATATAGACACTCATTTAGCTATTCACAAACACATGCAGCCACTTACACAGCAACAGACAGACGGATACAGACATACACCCAGTTTAGTCACTAACCCATGCATTCAGTAAGATACGTTAAATCACTCACTTATAGAGTCAGTCACGCACCTACTAAATCATCCATACAGACACTTACACACGCACTCATTCTTCAATACGTCTTTTCCTATATATTTTAAAAATATTTAAACTTTACAGAAACACACAGTCACTGGATGATGTCATCAGTGATGTCATTTGAGATGTCATCAGTGATGTCATCAGTGATGTCACTGACCATGTCATGAGTGATGTAATATGTGACGTCATCAGCAGTGCATTGCGGGGCGCGAGTTATAGTTAGCTGAACTAACTATAACGGGGGAATTTCACGGGTTTTGTACGAGTGCAATGTCCAACTAACTATAACTGTCCCTAAAACCTATGGTTTTTTCAGTGAATATATATATATACACATATTTTGCATAGTTGCACAATGCATTGGTTTCCTAAATACCCGTATTTACATATATAAAATAGGGTATACTTTTAATATACTGATGAAAATACGTTATTAGTATTTCAGATGTCATTGGATGAGAATTGTTTTATCACATATTTTTACTGTGTCTTAATAATTGTATTTTACAGATATAACAGCCAAAAACCCCTTTTGCTATTTTTAGCATTCTTATCTGCTTATAAATTGAATTATTGATTTATTTTTCTTAATGAATTAAATTAATGAAACAATACCTGTGGCAACATAACTTATAAGCAATGCAGTACTTGATGTCGAAAGTATGTTTTTTATGTTCATTATAACAATTAAGCACACTGTCACTTTAAAAATGGGAGAAACTATGTGGCATGTCATGTGATCAAGGGCTCTGTGAAGCCCGAAACGCGTCATGGCGGCCAACGCACGAAAAATAAAATAACGCTGCACAAAGAAAGTGGTGTCCGTTCCGTTTTTCCTTGGCAAGATAAGAAGGAGTTTGGTAAAACTATTTCCAAGGAGGCTTCCCTGGCTAAAACGGACCCCCTCTCTATCCTGGGCAACGCGACAAGAAGCCAAATCCGGTCGGAACTGGATTATACGAAATCTCCAGGAGGAGAACAGTTGCAAGCCCCCGGACGACGGAACAAACCTACGGATTACGGCAAAAGAAGTGAAATATGTGTCGGAAGACGCAGGGAGCACAGCGGACGCCGGAAAGGTAGGAGATATCCGACAATCAGTCCGGTGAGAGGTGTGCATGCGAGCGATAATCTGGGCAAATACACAACAGTTTAAACGCTCGTTACAAGCAGTGCTATACTATGGCCGCAGACGTGCTACGAGGGAGGGAGGAGGCAGCTGATGAAATGTTTTCTGACACTACGAATGTGCCAATCACGAATTACAACAGACGAGTGGATAATGGAGGCAACAGCAATAACTTAAAGGACTTGTACAAGAAATTAGAAAAACTAATGAAAACTGAACAACAAAAATGGTGGGAACATAGATCCCTGACGAGATACCTAGAGGTGGGTCGGATTCCCAGGGGTCTTCGAATCATGCTAGCCCTGAGTTATGATAACCCGAACCCAAACATGTTAAAAGACTGGGGGGAATGCAATCTTGAATCATCCAGGAAATTAGTGGAAATATTAGTAAGATATGCGGAAGTCGACAGAATCGAAATACAGAAAGAAATAGATGCAATTGAGGTACAAATCGGAACAATTGAAGGAGAAGATGCAGGGCATAAAATGAGAGAGGAAATGTTGTTGCGCTTGAAGAAGGAAGAAGACGTCATCAAACAACGAAAGGTGTTTAAATTTCAGCGCAACAAAAATGATTATGAGCAAGGACAAATATTCACGTTTTCAAGAAAATATGATGCAGCTAAAGCGGCGAACAAATCGAGTAAATATCGCAGTGACACCATTGTAACAGCTGGAACAAGCAAAGAAATTCAATCTGCATCCTCAATATTGGATCTAAGCTCAGCTGTGGAAACAGAGTCAGAATCAGAAATAATTCCTTCGGCATCAGGAGGTATAAAATTTACAAAAAGGAAGCACACTCTGGTAGAAGAGCTTAATTTTTTAAGAGAGGAGCGGCGCCAAACTCTTCGTCCCAGGAAGCAAAACTCCTATCAAAACAAAGGAGAAATGCCAAGCGCCGCGACAGAAGAAAAAAGCGGCGGGAATACAGAAAAAAACAAAAACAACAAGAAATCGAACAAGAAGGGTTGGCGCAACAACAAATAAGTAATGACATGCCAAATGAAAACTCAATAGTTAATCTGGCTAATATAAATCTTGACCTAGCAGAGAAACAGCTTTTGTCCTTAGGATTGACATATTGTGCGGAAAGCAATTTCAACTACCCGCAAACGCGGGCTGATATTTACAAATATATTAGAAAAATCAAACTTCAAAAGTTCCATCTTATAAATGCACATAAAACACAAGCACCTACAACAACAACAGGGGGTTTAAGCGGAGAGGCAGCATTAACTGCTGGAGACTTCAATCTATTATCTGATTTAAACGCTTTACAGAATGAAAACGAAGAGTCGGAAAATGACCAGGGAAACTCCACCCAACAGCTAATGGGAAGATTAGGCATCAGTACTAATGCTGCCCCAGTCACCAACTTCAAACCAAAATCTAAGTTTGTGCCCGTAATGACACGTGACTCAATTGACACATTTAATGAGACTATAACTACTGAAATAAGAAAATTGAATGTCAAAATAAACAAACAAAAATACAGGCATAATTCAAGACTACAAAAATATCATTTACTCATGAAAAAATTACAGGACAACGATTCTATTGTAATCCGTAACTCTGATAAAGGTGGAAATGTGGTCATCTGGCCTAAGAGCCAATATCTGGAGGAGGCGCTACGACAATTGGGTGATAGGGATTGTTACAAGATAAGTTCCAGAGGGATTATCAAAACCATTCAGGAAGAGCTCTGCAAAAAATTAGTGGCATGGAAAAGTCTCGGTTTGATCAATCAAGATGAATTTAAATTTATGAAAAATGATCATCCTACAATGCCTGTCATTTATTTCATCCCTAAGATTCACAAAGACAGATTTAGACCTCCGGGAAGACCAATTATTGCGGCTAACCAGAGCTTGTTGGAAAATGTATCAATTTATATAGATTCTTTCCTTCAACATCATGTACGAACACTTCCATCATATATACAGGATACCACAGATTTCCTAAGGAAAATACAAGAAATTGATTGGCAAGAGGACTATCTATTAATATCTATGGATGTTTCAAATCTATATACATCAATCCAGCATAGAGACGGAATGAGAGCACTAGAATACTATCTGAATACAAGACCTATAGAATTCCATACACATAACAGGATGCTTGTGGACCTGACTAAGTTTTGTTTATACAACAATTATTTTATGTTCCAACAACAAGTGTACCACCAGGAGAGAGGCATAGCTATGGGCGCGAGTTTTTCGCCCAGCTACGCCTGTCTCCACATGGGATGGTGGGAGGAGAACATTGTAAAAATAATGTATAAAAATGAATGGTCCAAAAATATCGTCAAGTGGATTAGATATATTGATGACTTGTTTATTGTGTGGAGGGGGGATAAACAAAGCGCTGAAAATCTAATAAGCAAATTAAATGTGAATGATTTAAATTTGCATTTTACACATGAAATAAGTGCCAATAGTATTTGTTTTTTGGATGTAGAGACATATATCAAGATAATGCCATACAAACACGTCTCCATCGAAAACCCACAGCTGGCAATACCATATTACATTCCAGCAGCTTTCATCCGAAACATACCATAAGCAGTATCCCTTACGGAGAACTCTTAAGAATACGTAGGATCTGTAGCACTGATAGCGACTTACACAGAGCACAACAAAGCTGTAAACAACGATTTCTTGCTAGAGGCTATTCGGCACATAGCATAGATCAAGCCATAGAACGTACAAATGCCAAATCACGTGAGGACCTACTTTTTAAACCTTCTAAGAGTAAATTGAAACTAGCTGCCAGGACTGAAGATAAGTTTAGCAGTCCAAGGCTAATCCTCACATACAGTAAACAAAGAGATAATATCAGACAAATCATCAAAAAGAACTGGTACATGATTCAAAATGACCCCATAATTGGGGATAAAATGCCTTCATCACCTATAGTCACTTTCAGAAAAGCATGTAGTACAAGTGACTACTTAGGGGTCGATTCCGATTCGGGCCGGAAATTTCTCCGACCGAGCCGGACCCGGAGAGATTTCCGACCGAATTGGACCCGTGCAGTCCGACCGAACGAGTACGATGCGTCCGTATGTTATCGGACTCGAGTCGGGTCGGACTCCCATTGAAGTCAATGGGAGCCGGTCGTACAACGCGTACGCGGGCTCCCATTGACTCAATGGGTGCGAGTCGGACAAGGGCGCCCCTACAGCGGGTACGCGGCGAAGCGATTCGCGCCGTACACGCACAGGTAGGGGGACCCATGGGTCCCCCCTGTGTGCGACTCGCGCGGCTATGCGTACAGGGGGTCCGACACGGACCCCCAAAGTACGGCTCCGACAGCTCTTACGAGCCGGAGTGCGCGGCTCGGTCGGACTCGCTCGCGGCGCGCATCGTACTTACCCGGCCGGGAAACGTCTCCATTGCGCGGTGCGAGTCGAGTCTGAGCGAGTCGGTCGGAGCGGTTCGAGCCGGGATCGAGTCGGTCGGAGCGGTCGGGACGCCCGGACGAGTCGGTCGGAGATTTCGCATCGTACTCGCTCGGCCGGACCCGCGTACGGTTCGGTCGGGAAACAGGGCTCCGAATCGGATCCGGTAAAGCCGAATCCGATTCGGAGCCCTACCGGCCGAGATCGGAATCGGCCCCTTAGTCAGTAGTAGTCCTGAGCTGTCCAAAAATACTAGTTGGCTTACCAATCGTAAGGGTTTTATCAGATGCACTACGTGTAAAGCCTGTAAATATGGGGAGAATAAAACATCTTACAATACAGGCTTTAAAGATAAACCCATCAAAATCAATAAGTTTCTAACATGAAAATCAGAATATGTAGTATACGTATTAGAGTGTACTTGTGGACTCAAATATGTGGGAAGTACCCGTCTCCCAGTACACAAGAGGATCTTACAACATCTAAGGGCTATATCCAATAATGATAGTTCATATCCGGTTGCCCGCCACTTCAACGAGATACATAACAAAAATTTGACAGAGTTGAAGTATTACGTAATTGACCATGTTCCCCCTCTACGTAGAGGAGGGAACAGAGAAGCCATACTCAGACGATTAGAAACTAAACTGATTTTAGAATTGGACAGCAAAAATCTGCATGGATTAAATACTACGGAAGATTTATATACATGGTTGTAAGCCAGGCAGTGAATAGGTTTTTAATATTTAACAACATATCATTGGATTTTACATAAGATGTTTATATATTTATGGTTTTTACTTTACACCTCCTCCCTCTCATAGCAGTTTCTCTGTCATTAGTGTTCATGGGCTCATGGCACAATGACATTGCACACACGCACGGTGACACTTTATATATTGTAATCTCTTATGCTGGTTTGCACAATAACACTTTTCACTTTATCTGCACCATTTTGCACTTTATCATTGTACTGTATAGAATGACATAATGATTAGTTACATAACTAAATAATTAGGGTTAGGCCAAATATTCAACCATCTACTGACACGGTAAAAGGTAAATCAGTTGTAACTCGATAACCGACATGTATATTAAGGAAACCAGCTATTATATATATATATGTAATAAAACTAATGTCTTTTAATGTGATCATGGCATGTTTTTTAATTGGTATTTATAGTTATTTATTTTGCATAGTTGCACAATGCATTGGTTTCCTAAATACCCGTATTTACATATATAAAATAGGGTATACTTTTAACCCCTTCGATGCTTATGACGAGCTGGACTCGTCATGGCACACAGTGGTCGTGTGCTCATGACGAGTCCAGCTCGTCATAAGACCCACCCACGGGGGAAGCACTGGCGCTCCCCCCGTGGGAATGCGATCGTTGTGTTTTTTTGGGGGAAGGCAGGGGAAGGGCTTCCCCTGCCGACCCCCACCCCCCCCATCAATGACATCAGCGCGCGAGGCGCGCTGACGTCATTGAGGGTTTCCCTTTCTTCCCCGACGCGCTGGAAGCCATTTGCTTCCAGCGCGTCGGGGAAATCAGGTGAGTTTTGGCTCCGGGGAGGGGGGTTTGAAACAAAGAGGCATAGAGGGAAAGGAAAGGGTTTTCCTTCCCCCGATGCCTCTTTTGTGCATTCCTGCTGCACGATCATGCGATCGTGCAGCAGGAATGCCCACTAGACACCAGGGAATTCTTTTTTGACATGGGAGGGGAGCAGGACATAGCGCCCTTGAGC